>WURS02000014.1:2626465-2649142 GCA_011762765.2 Rhinocypha anisoptera | reverse complement strand
TATAACGAGTGTGCGTTATAACGAGAGATTTTTCGTCATTTATCAGCTCTCGTTATAGCGGACTTCTACTGTATATGAGGGAGTAATTATCATTTCTTTACAGATATCCTTGTTTACCTTTATAACCAAATAGTACTAGGTTTTTCCTGATTTGGTGAAATGTTGATTTATCATAATGAAATTGTTGATTGACTTGAGTAAGAATTACTTCACTGTTTCATATTCATATAATCTTTTTAAAAAAACTCCAAGAATAATTTTCATTTCAATTAAACTTCAACCCAAAATTATTTTTAATTAGTCAAGTAGGATAAATTTCTTTCTTTCTTGAAAGAGATGGTGGCGGCTGATACGTTGTGGATTCCTTCGTAGCTTATGTAAAGAAACTTAGCAAATCCCCAGATATAAATTTATTTAATGCGTAAACATGTTTCACTACACTGTAGCATCATCATAACCTTTTGTTGAGTAGGAGTTCTGATGATGCTTAAGTGTAGTGAAACATTTTGATGCATTAAATAAGTTTGTATTTGTGGATTTGCTAAGTTTCTTTCCATAACCTTGCTCTTTCTTGTTGAGCCAGAGTTGAGTGGCAGTTTCCATGTGACTCCACAATAATTTGCATTAGTTTATGGTCATGCTTTTGGAGTTAGTTGTTACATTATCCTAAAGGCCAAATTTATTATACTGGCTCAGCACCTAAACAGCATTCTTACCAATACATAATTTTTTTTAAAACAAGAATTTATTTTTGTGGAAGAAATATTTTATTTGGATTAGTAAAAGTGGTGTTCATGTCCATTATTCTCAATTCTTAAGCATGACTGTGAAGGTTGTAAGTACAGCAGATGATTGGAACATGGTTTAGTAAGGCCTCCTAAAAGTAATGGTACTTTTATCTGGTAATTGGCTGGCCATGGTGGTGGTGTGATAATGCCTCGTCTGCCACTCTGGAGGTTGTCTATGACATGGATGTGTGTGTTTCATCCTTGTTATAAATTGTTAAGCTGTGCCACTGTAATTGGTTGAAAAAAATAAATAAAAAATAATCATGAAATGATTTTCACTTCTATTCAAAAGCTCAGCTTCTAACATAACATTACACAAGGATATTGGGATCTCAAAAATATTACATAAAACCTTGATTAATTTGAAAGAATTAGTTTCATCAAATCAGGAAAGACAAAAATGGCTATTAAAAGTCCCTTAATATCTTAAAGTGATACCCTATGGCTGCATCTGGATTATACATCACTGCCTGTGCTATAACTACTATAAGCCAACTTATTTTAAATTGTATTATTATTTAATGTTATTGTTATCTCTAATCTACAAGGATCATCATTTCAATTCAAATTCTCGCCTGCATAAAAAACAATAAATATTTTTGGTAAAATAGATAAAAATACAAACTAAAAATTTTAATTTGAAAAACCTCATTAGAATGTCCTTGGCTTTCTTAACACCCAAATCTAATATATGTTTACAGTTATAGGGTTAAATTTTGGACATTATTTCTAATTTTCTCTCATGCTTCTGCATGTTTGCCACCTCAACATTAAAAGAATATTCATTCATTATAAAAGGGTCACATGATCTCTGTACATAAATGAAAAACTATGCATATTCCATTATAAAGATAGATATTCTCTAAATCCATGTACTCCTAAACTCCCTTATGTCATATTATACTCCCTCATCTAGAGTTTTCCATAAAATTTAAATTACATTATTATTATTTTCTTTGTTCTCTTGTACTTTTAGAGATTCCTCCTGAAAATGTCAATGATATTACAGCAGAAGAGAAGGACGATCTGATGCATAAAGTTGGAGCTTTTCTCAAAAGTTTTCTCACAAAATTTTGGATTTGGGTGGTTGCTATCATGCTGTGTGTAATTGGCCTTGGTGGGTCAAAAGTGGTTGTGTACCGCATAGTCTACATGGCACTTTTCCTTATTTTTGTTCTTACATTCCAGGTAATACTTGAATATAATCTGAATTTGTTGAATTGAATTTAGAGGATATGGAACCTTTGTTAAAACAATTTTAAATTGCAGATGTCATATGCAGCCTGGAGAAAAATGATGTATGGTTTCTGGTTGACTGTAATTGTCTACTCCATGCTGTGTCTTGTTCTTATATACACATACCAGTTTGATAACTTTCCTGATTACTGGAAAAATTACACAGGAATACCAGTTGAACTGTGAGTAATTTGATGTTGATTTTTTAGCAAGTGAACTTACTATAAAATATGATACTATAACATAAAGTACTTCCTAAGCACATATATATTTTTCACTTAGGTGTAAGTGGATTTGACTGTTACTCATTAATTCACTAGAATTTTTTGAAAAGTAGTTTTCTTATGATATGAAATGAAGGATGTGTGCTTGATGTCTTTGTCACAAGCACACTAACTTTCTGATACTCAACAAGCTATCTTAATATATTATTTTCAATGAAATTAAATGCACATTGCTTACTAGCCCATATTTTGTCTTTGAATTTCGTTCCATAAGTGCATACTATTATTTTTTGTAATATTTACAAAATTGTGAAATACATACAGCTTTGACCTTGAAATAATTAAAATTTTAAACTGAATTATTTTTTTCAGATCAAGTAACACTTGGCTTATATTATTAAAATAACTTATGAATCTATTCTAAAATGATATGGTTTTTTTTTCAGTCAACATGACATTGGGTTGGAGGTTTTTGACACTGGAGCCTTGTTTGTACGTCTACTGACACCAACTTTTTTTGTCATTATAACCGTTATACAACTGCACTACTTCCATAAGGATTTTTTGGCTATCTCAGACATCAGGCACAGGTGACATAATACTTAATGATTGCATTTTTATTATTTATAAGTGATTATAATCAACCATTACTATGGATAATTTTCTGCAAAAATATATTTCTAAAGCAGCACAGCTAAATCTAGTTTTAGAAAAATAATTACAGGGTGCAGCACTTAAATCCTGACAAATTTCAATTTGAATTTCCTGCCATATCGTAGTTTCGTCAGAGGTCATGATTGGCATTCTTGAAAGCCAAAGGCGTATATTCAACAGTTGTAATCTCAAAATGGCTGATATGTTACATAAAAGTGTGGAGTACAACCGACGAGCCGTGATTATCGAAAGTCTTAGCGCTGGGTGTTCGGCGACTGAAATCATTCGATTTTTCGGGTACCCCAGATCAACTGTTTACGATAATGTGAATAAGTACAATGCTTCTGAGAAGTCTGGGGAAGGTTCCACTAACCCGGTGAGAAAATCTCATCAAATCGAGGAAACACGTGTCACTAACGGCAGCAGTCGTGGAAAGAGCTCAGGTGCTGATTTCGGAGGACCCGGGGCAATTGTTGAGGAAATTGGCATCAGTGTTGAGTGTCGGCGAGCGAACAATGCGTCGGATTGCAGAGGAGGACTTACATTACAAGTTGTACGCAATAAAGGTGCGACAGATGCTGTCTGAAGCTGCCCAAACAAAGCAAGTTGCTCTCTGCAAACTATTATTGAGTTCCTTGAAAAACGAAGCGGCCGGGCGAATCAGATTCTTTTCTGATGAAAAGATTTTCACTGTTGACGCAAAGGTCAACAGGAAAAATGATTGCTGGCTCACCCACGACTCCGAAGATGTCCCGATTGTTGCACAAACAAAATTTCCGGTTAGCGTTCATGTCTTGGATGTTGTGTCAAATGAGGGTGATATCATGCTGTCACATTTCTTCGAAAAAGGACAAACCATCAATAAAGAGGTGTATCTGCATGTTTTGAACAATGTCATTAAACCGTGGTTGGTAACTGTGGCCTCGGGAAGGTAATATGTCTTTCAGCAGGATGGTGCACCGGCTCACACGAGCCATTTAGTCCAAAATGGCTGTCAGATGACGTGAACATGTTCTGGACTAAGGAGTTATGGCTCTCGAATAGCCCGGATTTGAACCCCCTTGATTATTGTTTGGAGCATAGTCGAAAGGGTTACTAACAAGACGAGACACCCTAATGTCGCATCTATATCGAAGCAGCATTTAGAAATATGGACAGCGCTGTTTTAAAGATAGCGTGCGAGCACTTCAGGATAAGGATCGAGGCGGTCATTGCATCTGAAGGAGGCTACATTGAGTAATTTTACTCTTGACTGGTGCCACAATTTCAATTTAAAAGAATTTTCTGTTTCATTTATATTTTGTGTGAATAAATTTGCTATATAAAAAAAAAATTAATAAGTCGGATTTAAGTGCCACACCCTGTATATTACCATTATATATACATATAATAATTAATAATCAGAAACTCAATGATACTTCTCAAAACACTCTGGCAAATCTAATGGTACCTGGCACAGTTTACACTGCCAGGTTGCCTCACTTGTGACATTATTCTTAAAGCATACATGGCATCATGGTTGGATGTTCTTTCTTTGGTGTTGGTGGGATGCGTTCAGGAAAATGTGCCCAATTTTTTGCTTGCAATTGGACAGGTATGTCAAATGTGAAGGTCGTCCACAAACATTGTAATTCGGTAATAAAGTGACTTTTGCTAATAACTCCTATGCAACATTCAAATGAAAACTAGTTATGCTTTTCTTCTTTGCATTGCTGACTTTCGAGTATAAAGTGTAAGAATTAAACATATAAAAGAAAATTATTTTATATCCCTTTGTGGACTTTCTCATCACAGGGAAACATGCCAGCTGCTGGTCTTGTTTGTCAGCCCTCCAATTCCTTGTTTATAATCTGTCACACAAGCTGGTTTTGAAACACTTTCTTTACTACCATCCTTCCTTTTTCTCTTCTTTCCTGTGTCTGTCATTTGAATGCTTTGTGCTGAGCATGTAGATATTTTTTTTGTCGCGTAATCTCAAAGCCAGCAAAGTAAGACTGGAGAGGGTATAAACTTCACCTTTTTTCAATGCCATCAAAGCAAGCTTCTTTGGCATATTCTTTCTGTTTTTTCTTACAGTTCCTATGACATTTGTGTCATTGTTCAATAAATTTAGGTATAATTTTGGGGATGAGTATCAATTATATATGTACAAGAGGTAAACCTTTCTTAGAAAAGATTGTGCCTTCATAATACATTGATTTCATAAAATTAAACCTGAAATTGTAAATGATATTTATTTAGCCTATCATACATTTTTCTAATACTCCTAAGATTTCCACATACTCCAATTTTACTTAGCATTTCTTAAATGATAAAATACAGAGGAAAAAAAAGAGTTGGGGATTGACTTCTAAAAAATAATGAAATCTACAAAAGTGAAAATATCTTTACAATTCTCCTGAAAATAAACACTGGACTGCTTACTTTTCTTTGAAATAAGTACAAAATTTGGTCACTCTGGTCTTGCTTATGGCCTATATTTTCTCATTTATTCTTCTCTGCATTTTGCTTCTCATACAATTTTGGTACTCCCTAGGTACAATATAGACAAAAGTCATTTATGTACTTTGAAATTGAGGAAAATAGTTATACAGGAGGGAGGAGAGGATGCATATGTATTATGCACATTTTAAGAGAGTAAGAGAATTTCCCTGAGATTCTTCCCGAATTCTAAGAGATGACTTCCTGAATGACAAGGTGATACTAAGCAATTATGATTCTGGAAATCATGTAGTGTACTCTAATTATAATAAATTGGAGAAACAAGCTCACCAAGCATTGTGTAGTTTAAGTTTCTTAGTAAGCAGAAAAAAATAAGATTTATTTCTTAATAATTTTACCATCCATAATTTGAAACATGAGCAAGGTTGGATACACACTCACATTCATCAAGTGGAGGAGGAACAGCTCCATACACCCATCGTGTCTGGTCAGCGACTAAATTGATTGTAAGGTTGGGATGCCAGTGAGAAACAATTTCCTCATTCATAATTTCTGCTTTCTGGAATTATGAATAATTATTCCACTTTAACAAGGTGCTGCCAAGAGTATTTACTCCGACAATTTCTAATTTCACAAGATACTTTATAGTCAGCTCAGTAATTTTGAATAGGACCCTTTGGGGATCATATTGGATTAACTTTAAGGAACCAATTTCAGGCACATTGTTATCAGTACAAAAATTATAAACCTCTGATAAAAAATGATCAGGGAAAAATAAGTATAGCAATAGGTATACCATTTTGACCAATTACAGCAGTTAAACATAATACAACTAGTCATGTTCTACTTATTGAAAGATAAGTAGAACATGACTGGAGATGGAAATCCTTAAGCTGGAAATTCTGGTTTCTAGTAGTATGTAGTAGTATTTTTGTTTATTGAGGGTGCTTTAACGATTATGGTCATTTCACACCTCTTCAAATCATAGAAAAAAACCAACTTGGGCAATTGCAACACCCATGCCCTTGGCAGGACTCGAACATGCAACCTTTGGGGTTAGGCGGCGACCACCACCAGGCTAACCTGGTCGAATCAACATTATCATCAGACATGAGGGAATATAAATCTATGGAGTGAATTTTTATTGTAGTGTGCCGCAAAGAGAAATTAAAATGTTATCCAAGTTAAAGCACTCTTTAAACATTGTACAACTACACAAGGAAAAGTGAAGTACAAGTCAGTCTACATTATTATTTTCTTAAAGTATTACTAAATGCACCATACCTTTATTACTTCTTCTGATGCTGAAGTTTCACCTGTTAGTAAATTATGAGTCTTGGTATACCTCTGTTTCTTAAATTTGTTCAGCATTTTTCTACTATAAGAGACATGCTTAGGAGAATAACGCCCCTTTCCAGCATTAGGATCTGGCGATTTTCCCTTTTTGGTAATGTAAACATGGAGGAATATAGTACCATTATTTTGTAGAGCCTATAAAAATAAAGAATGACATATTAGGTGCAAAAAGGCTAAATTTTAATCTCCACATGAATATTAATAGTTACGATGTGTTTAACCTTGATGAATGGACTGGGATTCCAGGTCTTTACAACAATAACTTTATAACAACTTTACAACACTAAATGTACCAAATACCTTTGAGTATAATTTTTATTAATTTCTTTGCATCAAGACCAAAAACATACTTTGGACACTGCCTGAAAGTTTACTGTGCTTTATCATTAAAATACTAAGCCACAAAAGATAGTATGATGAAAAATTATGATGATTGAAAATAAACTGAAATATTGGTTAGATGGCAATGACTTATAACTGAAAAAGTGATAATTCAGAATTTTTAATAAAGTTGTCACCAGCAAGTAGGTAGAGAAATGCCCAGCTACTTAATTGAGGACTTTGTTCCAAAGTCGTAGGACATTTTTTAACTCAAGCAAAGTCATTTTCTGGGTAATATATCTTCCTGGTAAACCACAGGGGGCACATGGAAGGAACCTTGGGACCTCATTTTTGCGAAAATGAACTTTTAAATATTTAAAGTTCACTCTGATGTGTATCATAGCTATTCACATGATACTAATTCAAACTGAAGTCTAAAGTTATCATATGTAACAGTAGGATTATACTGCTTTAAATCCAAGAGAACTGACGTTTCAGACCTATGATAACCATAATTGGTTTGAGTGAAAATTATTCAGTCTTTATCACCAACCTCAGATGCCTTAATGGTGGTACTATGAGTGAAAGTGCCATCTGCAAAAGGGCCAGCAGTCCAATCTCCATACACCAAATTTTGATGAGTCCAAACTAGAGATTCTGAGTTATTGAAATCCTTAAAAACATCATCTTCTGACACATACACGTAGAGGTCCTGTAAGGAGTTTCATTAGCAATTACAGAATGCACAAAATGAAGGGAAACATGTAAAAGATAACAAGAAAGCACAACTTTTGGAATTATTTATACCATTAACGCCCCCGTTTCGAAAACATTAAGAGCTTCTGTTCTAGGAGTACTGTTGACAGTGGTCGCTTCTTGAGCTGGAGCAGGCCGACGGAAAAAGGACATGACGAAATACATCACAAGACCTCTAATTATGAAAGATTTGGCAAATGCAAAGAAAGACTCCAATTTCGAAGGCTGATTGGCTTGTTGATTTTGAGGTGCATCGGGCAACGGCTGAAAATAAAATTCATTGCAATACAATATGCTACTCACACGAGCTCCTGCGTTAAAATGCCACACAAAATAAAAACTGACGTTATTTTAATTTGTTAACCAACACAACCTTAAGTAACAAATGCCCACGTTCCCACACGATAAACATGACAATGAATTATTGCACAACCGTAATAACTTTTTCAACTTTGTTAAGATGTTTTTTTGCGAATTGCACTTCGCATATACGACATAACATATTTTCATTTATTGTGTTTAAACATCGAAAGAAATTTCAAGAATAAAACGGTTCATGTTTCCCATCACTGTTGACTAGATTATAATTTAAGAATAACAGAAAAAATTTAATCTGTCAATTCATCAAGCCTTTTACCTCATACATTTCTTAAATAATTTTATAAAAATTAAAGTAATTATCAATGCCTAGGCATGTTCAAGGGAAATAGACAGCTATGTATTGTGCACCTATCAGTGACTAAAAGAAAAAAACCCTTTACTTCAATTTGATCTCCAGTTTCATTTGAGGACTGATTTCCATCAGAAAGAGGCTCCATTTCGGTCATATTTTCTTGATCACATTCAACCGTGTTATTTACAACCATGACTTTCCTGTAATTTCTGCTAATGACAGTGTAAAGACAGAGAGCGGTCCTATCGTTTTTACAAAACAGCGGAATAACGAAATACAACTCAACTAACTTATATGCTAGATAATACTATTTTCCAGTGTCACCAACCGTTAACCAAAGGTATGTTAACCTTAGGTTACACATTAACTTTGTCATTTCATTGTTGGTAGTAAAAGCTAGTCCTACACCCACGCCTTTTTTGGTATTCTACTTTATTGAAAATGACTTTAAATTATAAAATATATAGAAAGTATTTTTTTAAAAACGTCACAAGTTAATGCATAATGGTCTCTTTTGGAGACGATCGGCATAAGTGAGACGCGTAGGGATCGCTGGAATCAAATTCTTACTACATATATGTTTCCATGACAATAAACCAATCGGCTCAATCGGCTGCTGTTCAAAATCGATTTGGGGTTCTAGTGGGAAGGTTGGTCGGGTCCGAGTGGTTGTCGAGCAGGCATTGCTCGGAAGTAAACGTGAAGCAGGGGATTAAATATGTGAGTATCAGTGAAAATATCATTTCTTGTTGATCTCTTTTCGTAACAGTGGAAATTACTTTGCAAAAAGTCCCTTTGTTTTATTATCTTGGGAAAAATTATTTATAGATTCATTCTGTGATCGAGATTGTTTTTTTATTGGTTAATTTCATCGTGCGACGAATTTAGTTCATTTGCCCTTTGTTTCTGGCACCAGTCAACTGAAAATTTCCTTAGGTCTTATACGCTTGAAAATCTGTGTTGGCAACCGAAACCAGCGAATGACATAGAGAATGGTGTTTCACATGAGCTACTCTTGGCTAGCGCTTTCAATGATGTATTCAAAAGTACCGCCGGACTTTATTTATGTGCCTTATGAAAACTTTTAAAAAAGTACGGAATTGTGCGGTTATGATATAGACTTTAAACTCTGCTCTGATTCCAAATTGTGTCGGATTCCTGTTGTAGGATAAATAATGTAACCAGGAAGTGGTGGTACACTCCGGTCTCGCCAAGAAACTATGTTTTTTCAGGTGCTGGATATAAATTTGCCGTTTAATTTATGTCGGAACGTACCATCAACAGATCAAGTTGTTTCTTCGTCGCTGATGAATTGGTTGTGCTCATTTCTTGTGATAGGCAACATGGGAAGCACTCTCATATTTAGTGTGTCTAAATCTTATCATTCTCATGTATTTTGTTATCCTTTAATGTTTAGTGCATGTATTATCAAGCACCTGGAAACCATCGTGTCATTTTGTAGTTGCAAGTTTGTTTTTCATTTGTACCCTGACATGTACCCACCCGACCCCAATGGGAAATTATATTGTAAATCCACTCTTCTCAGCCGTTAATCCACATTAATCGATATATTAAACTTATTGTAAAACTGTATGTTGAATGTAAACATTTTTCCCATCTGCTAAGTCATTTATATGGTTTCATTTTTGTAAACTCTTTATTTGTAATGTTAAAGATTTTCTCTTTGCTACAAGAATGTTTGAAAGTATGCTTATGTGCACTTTTATTTTTTCACTGAATTATATTACTGTTGTTATTTAACGTTAAAATCGGTTGCAGGAGACAACGCAACTTTAATGAATAGGTCGTTTTAATAAAGAAGGAATTATCTAATTGACTGAAGAATCCTAATTACCAGATATTTCATGTTTCTCACCTGGAATGTGCAGTTTAGTGATAATGATATTGTGTATAAAATGAAACCTCGTTATTAATTATTGTTTGTGTACATGCTTTTCAAGGAGGGCGGAGTTCATTGTTCATGTATATTAATTAGATCAACCACATAGCTAATTGCTCAGTGTTCAACATAGCCCAATATAATGTTGAATTTTAGTTATGGATAATTCTCGTCAATTACCTGGCGGTGGACAGTGGTGTTAAGGTATTCTGTGAACTTACTGTGACTTTCAGCTGTAATCCAGACGCAACCCATTACCTTTTGCCTACTACTGCCTTCTTAAATAGAGCATTGTAGAGCTATATGCCAGAATAAATTTATGAGAAGATGAGTGAGCTATGACATAAAATAAAGACAATACCTGCATGATCTGCATATCCTTCGCTCCAGTTTCTTTGTATTGTGATTTGCATGGTGTTTGTAAGGAGAGATAATTCTTAATTTTTGTTTTCTTGTTCAACAAAGATGAAAGCATTGTAACAGTTTACCATTTACTAATGAGATTGCATATGATCACTTGCCATTACTTTTTCCTTCTAAGTGTTTGCAACAAGTCATTTCTTTAGCATCATATGGTGCTTTCCAAAACTTTTGTTTGATATTTTCCGTGATTTCATTAGAAACCAAAGTTTGTGACATATAATTCATCAACTCATAACTTCCATGGTCTCATTCAGTTAGTTGAAGGGATGTTCTTACTTTCAAAATGAAAGAAAATTAAATTCTGAGAATGGGGGATATTGATTGTAATAGACTTTTTTTTTCATGAGTTAAGGGTTCTCATCAAAAGTTAAGGGTTTTTTTCCTTGCCCAAATTATGTAGAAGTATAATGGTTCTACTCTTTGGAGGATTAACCTCAGTTTTTCCATTACAGGATTAACAGTCCCACCTCCAGCCCACCAATCAAATATGTAATTTAAAAGGCCTTACCCTGAGGTCATTATATAGTCATGGCGAATAGGTCTGGTGTTGAAAGGGCCTAGCTGAAATCTGCTTGGTGATGTCTGCTTTATGTAATGGGTCTCAGCTCATCTCTCAGAAAGGTTCTTGCAGAAACGAGAATGCTCGTCGCCGTTGGAAACTTCTTGCTCGCGTATTACAGAAGAGGGACTGTGATTGGACAATGAAGGATGTTTCTGTGCGCCGAATATCTTGCTTTGGCTTGATTATTCCCTGTCCTATACAAGAGTGTGACCAGCAGTATGGTGAAAGCTTGTGGTTTGGTTACAGTGCTGTAGCTGCTAATAAATTTTCTGTTAACATAAAGCATATTTCCCAAAAAATTTCTGCTAATGATCTAATGGGCTTCAATAACACTGGTAATGTATGTGTTTGGCCATCAGAGGAAGTTTTGGCTTATTATTGCTTGAGTAACTTGGATTTCTTTTCTGGCAAGTCTGTGATAGAGCTAGGAGGTGGGATGACCTGTTTGGCTGGAGTGATGATTGCAAAATACACAACTGCTCTAAGAGTTTTTCTTACAGATGGAAATGTCATATCAGTCAATAACGTCCAGCATATTATAAATCACAATGATTTTGGATCTTCTGTTGTCACCTGTGCTGTTTTGCAGTGGGGTGTAAGGATGTCGTATGAGAATGCTCAAAGCAAATATGATATTGTACTGTGTGCTGACTGCCTCTTTTTTGATGATGTTCGAAAAGATTTGATTGAAACGATTTGGACTGTTCTGAATGAAAATGGGGTAGGTTTAATAATGGCTCCTAGGCGTGGTGATACCTTGGATAAATTTCTAGATGAAGCTAAAAGTAAATTTCACTGCACCATGAATCATCACTATAATGAGCATGTTTGGAAGCGTCATTTAGAATTGAAAAAGCATTGTGAATATGATGAAGATATTCACTATCCCCTGCTCCTACAATTGCGCAAAATATACACTAATGGCTCATGTCATAGTTGCTAACGACTGTGGAAAATAGGATTTGGTTTGTGCCTTTTGTAAACCAATGACACTTCTTTTTGTATCTAACTGCAGTCAGTACCAATATTTATAGCCAAGTGCTAAACAAATGTGATATGTTTGGGTAGCCACGTTTGTTGTCCTATGTTCTCTTTAAGTTTATGACATGAGAATAATGAATTCATTTTCATTGTATTTTTTATCCTTAGTCTAGTCAGAAAAATGGAATTGACTGCTCATTGGCTTCGCAGTGTTCTGTGAATTCCATTGTGCCATCGTATTGTAAGAATGTTTTTTTTAGATCTCAGAAACAGCTCAATAATTCCTTAATGTGCCATTATTAGGTCCTTTGAAAGGATAAAAGTTTAGTTAATGCCAATTTGTAATGAACAATATTTATATGATATTTATTGATGCACTGATGGTGATCAAAGTTGTGACTGTGATGATTAAAATTTTTCTCAAAAGATTGATGGAAAGCATTGGTTGTGATATTGTTATGAAAGTTCAGGTTGTTGGTAAAAGGAATTCCAAGCTCTCCATTTTCCAGGTAAAGGAACTGTATAAGTTGAGCATATCTGATTAAAGCAACTAGGAGGACTTGATTGAATGTTGTGTGTATAAGAGAATTTATTTTTATCGAATTACCAATGTCTAATCAAGGTTATAGGAGGCACATGACGTTTAAGAAATGTGATCTATTGTTAATGTATTCCTATAGCTGTCCAACTACAGGACAGGTCCAGATGTGATGACGTATGTTCATGTATGTCACTGAGTAATTAATAACCAAGACTTTGTCAAAACTACTGATATATTTTCATTGGAAAAATTACAAATAAACATCCAAATCTCAGCACTGTAAATTTCCCTGTAGTATTGGGAGTTATAGGCATATGTTTCTGCACCTAGGTTTTAAAGGTCTGATTAATATAGATATTTATGTTGTGATTGTGTTGTTGAAGTATTTTATTTTTGTTTTATCACATCCAGTAAAAATCCATCTCTTTGATGGCATTTTAATTCCTTTGTTGTATTTTAAAGTCTTTGAGTATCATAATGTATATTTCGGTGAGTGTTACATGTCATAATATTATAAGGAATAGTCATCAGACATTTCCAAGCTGTTGACAGGGGAGGCCCAAACAAATCAGCCACTGAGTTGACTAAATTCCATAGTATTTATCCTACTATAATGTTGTTGACAATGGTTTGTGTGACCATTTGCTAATCCTGTGATATTGTGTTTTTCCATGCATGGTTTGTATGCATAATTCCTTGTGATTTGTTTGAATGTTATATGGTACATGTTAATAAATTTTCAACTTATTAACTGTCTCACTTCATGCATAATAATGTACTTCTGATTTGAATGTTGTGGCTTGTGTTTAACAAATTTACTGAACTTATTAGCTTCAAAAAAGGTTATGGAACTTCTTATTTCTATGTAACAATATCAAGATGTGTGATCAAATTAAATGTATTGACAACCATTCATTTTTGGGCCAGAAAATGATAGTTTCGCACACAAGCATACATCCAGCTGTAATTTTGCATTTTTATGGCAATAATTACGATTTTAAATTACAATTAATAAATCTATTGTCTCAATTCAAGTCCGTTCCATATCTAGAAATTAATGTATTAAATTTTTATTATAAATGTAAAAAGCTTGAATGGTAATTCTTATTTTTCTTTGGGAGCAAACCTTAGATGGTAAATTTTGCACAATGTTCAAACATGTGGAAAAAATGACTTCATTTTCATGGATATTGTATACAATCATCCACTTTTGTGTAAATATTGCAGATTTTTAATAGAATGTGATGGCATTGTTATTTTGAGTTCAAGGAAAGTTATCACTGAACTGACTTTATGTAATGTTCACATTTGTTAACAGTTTGATTTATAGAAACTAAAATAATTCCATTAAATTCAATGCATTCATATGTGGGTGGAAGATATTTTTAGATAACATTTTGTAATGTTATTTTAACATATTTGTTTCTGGTATTTCTATCACATGCGCTACTTGTAACTATTTACATTTAGGAATTGTACCAACATTTGTGAATTCCTTACATTCTATGGTGATTCAATGGTGCAAGCCAGACAACAGTTAAATCTTGATGAATGCTATTTTAATAAGGATAAAAAGGTCTGCATGTTTTTTTTTTAATATGAACATTAGATAGAATGTTTCATAATCAAAATCAACAAATTTAATGCATTTATCTGCTGGATATTGAAAGTTTAAGGACTAGATAAGATTATCTTCCTCCCTGTAAATTTAATGTATAAGTGCCATCCAATCGTAGCAGGGTTAATTCAATGTTCCTAATGGTTAGACAAGTTTGGTGAACCTGTTACCATTGTTGTATTAGGATCTTTTTAGCATTTTATGGTGTACATAGCTTATGCCAATTTCAGACTTCCTGGAGAAATTTTTTATGAGCTATACCTCATATGTATGCCATAAATGTATCATTGTATTAACCTCAATGTTTTCCTCTTAAGCTTCCTCATTTATTGTGATTGTATTTTTTCCACTTAATCTGATGTTTGATCTTGTATGTTGTATGTAAACTTGTATCATCATTATTATATATGTTAAGACTGCTTCCTTTTGCTTGTCAGGAAATACCAATTTATTTCTAAGCGGATGATTTTCTGTTTAAGGAATAAGGTTTATCCTCAGGGTATTATCAATTCAAACTTCTAATTATTCTAAAATAAGTTGTTACATGTCATGTAAGTTGCTTGCTGTTAACATGTTAAACTGTTTACATCTTATCAAATTATTAAAGCAGATTGATTTACAAATGATGAGAGGTACTTTCCATGAATGCCTATGGTTTAATCATATCGAAATGAAAAAAATAGGAGTTCGTATTAATTATTGTAAGTCTCCTAATATTTTGTCTACTCATGTGAACTTAAAAAATTTTCCCCGTGTTTTGTGAGGCTGAAGAAATAATTTGTGCATGTAAGATTATGCAAACCACAATTGATCTGTCACTACTGTTGGTGGAGTTCGTAAATAATACTAATCTATATTTGTTGGATTGAATTGTTTTTTTTCAGTGACGATATTTTTCATGGCTGACTCACTTTCCATGTGAAAAAGGAGAGAGATTTGGTCAGTGATGTTGATGTTTTAAATTTTTCATTGGATCCACATTTTTGAAATGTGTTTCACAACACTGTAGCTATTAGCATGTCAATATGTAGCAGAAGATACACAGAACCTTGTAGTCAACTGAATTTGAGTGACATTATTTTTTCAGTAAGCCCTCAATTTATATAGGTGAAGTCCGTCCATTTGGTACAGTGACTATGAACTGGGAAAATTTTTTGAGGACATAAATCTGCTTTAGAAAAGAGAGAAACATCATGTTTTACTGTGTGAGATATGTTAAATTGAAACCTGATTATATGACCAACTATGTAAAAATTTTACAAGAATTATCCTCAGACTTGAGAAAATTCTAAATTGATATAATTTTGCAAAATGATTTAAACATATCAAAAATTATTGTTAGAGGTTTTTATTGATTTTTTGTAAATTCTGTTGTTTTATTTTCAGAAATTTTCTAGAAAAAGGTTAAAAAAAATTTTCCTCCTGTAAAATATTTTTTCCTTTCAAATGCCTGTAAAACTTATGCCATCATCTTAAATAAAGAGGATGGTCATTCCTTGCCTGTTTTTAAATTTACTTTTTTGTTTCCCATTAGCTGTTGGTAAAAACTGAGCTTTATTTTTTCAGGGCAGATTACTGGAAATCTCAAGCTAAGAAGTATTGTGAATTCTGCAAGTGTTGGTTGGCAGACAATAAGCCGGTAAGAGTTTATTACACTGGACAAATATTCCATGTGAGGTATGATTTGAAACATAATGCAAGAAGTCACACTATAAGGTTTTTCCTCCAACTCAATCTAGAGCATTGAATTTCATGAGAAGGGTAAAAGACATAAAGAAAATGTACAAAGACGACTCGGAGAGATCACAAAGAAGAGCGTCAAGGAGGAAAAAGAGAAGCTGCAGGTCGACAATGAAATAAAAAAGATGGAAAAGGTGAGTCATTTGTTGTGCAAATTTTCATTTCTGATTGGTTTTCAGTTCTTTAGGTTGAAAACCAGTTTTTTAAAACTAATCCTTTCTCAGGAATTTTTAGATATTCCCCTACCTGTATTCAACCATTATACTGGAGGAAGTCATTGAAACATTCAAGTCATAATAATAATAATTCGTCTTTATTGGAGTGAGATAGAAACTTAATAGACCCTTCTTCTGCCTAACCCCCTCTTTCATGTCATGGATGATTAGGAGAGGTTAAAAGCAGCTACTGAAAAGAAAATTTTTTGAAATTACTTGTCACTTTCAACAAAATATGCTTTGTATATTCTGACAAAGGTGAATAACTACACTGTCCTAACTGCTTGATCTCCTTCACACAAGAAGAATAACTTATCGAGGTAAATAAAGTATCAATTATGTTGGAGTAGTGATTATCATTTAATCTGATCCCTTTAATGTGACAAGTTATTGCTTATGTAAAATGTTGTGGCATTCAGAGACTCATCCCCTTTCAATGCCAGCCCAATTCATGTCATATATCCAAAAATTTTGAGCCATTTTGAAGTGAAATCCAATTACTTCGAATGTGCAAAATTTTATTCTTTAGTTGTTAACTTTTTCATTTGGAATTATGATTGGGATTTGTTCTTCTAGAAATCTGAGAGTTCTCTTTTGACCTACCCATGAAGGCCATGAATCAACTTAAAGATAACATAAATCAAAGGGGCTGGATAGGAGTTCACTTGTCATTCTTGGCAGCTTTTATAAAACTTAACCTCTGCATGTAGTATATTAATAGACACTGAAATGAACTCGACTTCATCATAAACATCTGGTCAGAAATCTGTACATCTGTAGAGATTTTCAGGTTATATCAGTAGGAAGGGATGCTGTATAGATTAGTTTTATGCAATAGGTCAATAACCATCAGAAACTATATAATGAAC
Source organism: Rhinocypha anisoptera (assembly GCA_011762765.2). Lineage (NCBI taxonomy): Eukaryota > Metazoa > Arthropoda > Insecta > Odonata > Chlorocyphidae > Rhinocypha > Rhinocypha anisoptera. The sequence goes on along the minus strand of WURS02000014.1, from coordinate 2,631,843 downwards.
ACCTTTATTCCCTTAAGTTTTGAGTGTGGTTTGCCAATTACTAAAACCTATGAGATGGTTTTCATTTTAGGTGCTGTATGCATAAGATAGTACTCAAAATGGAGATTAAGATCTGGAAATAAATATATATACTTTCATAGATGGTATCTAACTGAAGATAAATTGCCTATTCCAAACTTAGTTTTAAATTAAGCATAATAATTAAGATATATAACTGATATAAGATAGAAATACTTTTTCAGTGGTGCCAAATTAAGCAACTGTAAACAAAGGATTAGTTTCTGTGGAATTGTTTCTGAAGTTTTACTTTTGAAACGTCAAACTTGAATGTCTTAATTTTACAGGCAGCCATGAAGGCATATTTGAAGGATGTGGAGTCAAATCCAGATTTTTCCTCTCAAATTATCCAAGAGATGGCCGCCTCTCTTCCAAAATCTCCAGAGGAGCCCAAATCATCTACCTCAGCTGCAAGTAGCATGAGTGAAAAGAATTTGAAAAGTAGTAGGTCAAAGCATTCCACCAATGAACAGAGTGAGTGAACAGAGTATAGTTTTTCAACTGAAAAGAGCATATCATTGTGTAAAGTAGCACATATAAGAGTCTTGTTATTATTTTCAGAAGCCAAGATCGGCAATAATCAAGGACAAGGAAAAAAGCAATTGGCAGGTCAGAAACTCATCAAAACTGAAGGTCCTGTCATCTTTGGACCAGCTCCAAAAGCAGAACCTTATGGGACATGGAAAAGTGTTGAACCAAGGTTACTATTCTTATTCTTGTTATTTCCTGATGAAGTTCGAGTAAACTTTTTCAACCAATATAAGCCTTTCTCTATATTTTTTATGTAACAAAACTTGTCTAGAAACAGAAAGACAGCTGATGTCATTTCATTTGTATATTACTGGAAGTTTTATGGATGGATATATTATTATCAAAGTGTGTGCAATTTCCTAGCTCTACTGACAAGATTTATTATGCTTGGAGTCAGTGAGGTACGAAAGTTGAGTTGATAATTAAGAGAAGGGAGAGGAGATGAAGATAGCAGCTTGGCACAAAAATGGCTATTAAAGTTTGGGAAGAGATTCGGGGTGCTTCTGGAGTTTAAAGTCCCTTTCAGGAGGCTGAATCATTCAACAAATTCAGTTAAAAATTTTAAGTGTAGAACTTGAATGAAACTTACATTGATTCTGAGCATGGTCATGTTTGAGCTGTCTTTGTATGATTAACATTCTGACTTTAATGGATGTACTTGCTTGTGTGAATTTCCTAGGATTTTTCCGTCTTCCACAATGTTGATGGTTAAGCAAAAAAATCAAATATGAGCATCCTTAATGTGTGTTTCCCTGTAATGTCTCCGTGACATGTTTTCTACATTGGGTGAATATGAACAGCAACTTGGTGTATCATATTGAGTCCAACTAAATGTGTAGAGAATGTGTGTGCTCAATAATTCATAGATATTGGATTATTCATAGATAATTTGGACACTAATTTGGCTTCCCTAGACTTGGCAACTTGCTGTACATAACTGAAAGGAAAATATATACCAGACAGAAAGGATTGGTCATTAAGGCAGCTGAACCAGCTAATACATACACCAATATTAACATATTGGTATGGTGGAATGATACTCGGAATACGTTTAATGACACATTCTTCAAGACGTCACGAATGTGGAAAAACTATTTTCATTGAAATGGGGAATTCACTTTTCATTACATCCATGTATATAAAAGGCATGTAAGCTTGACTTTCTTAAGTGGGTGATTTTGTTGTCTTAGATTTTGCTGTTTATGTTCCCTGTATCTCAAGTAATAGTGCCAAAATTGAAAGTGATTATAATAATAAGTGTTCCACTCAATGGTTAGTTTATTTTGTGTGCTTTGGCAACTGCTAGCATACTCTACCCCATAAAAATAATTCCTGAAAATCCTTATTTAACTTTTTAGATGCAAAGTAGCAATATACAGCTTTAAGCCCTCCATACTTTCTGCCATTCTAAATAACTCTCCTCTTCATCTCCCTCAGTCTCTTAACATTATACCCTCAGATGCACTTCCTCATAGGTCCTCAACAGCTCTCTCAACTCTCTATTTCTACAGTCCACATTTCCTACCTTATGACTTGTTTTAACAACTCCATATCCTCCCCCACAACAACCATCACCTCTTCGTTTGTCTTCCTTTCAATCCACGGCATCTTCCCTACCCATCCATATGCATACATCTCTCTGGCCTCCGGTCAACCTTCTAACTCTTGCCTCATACAGAATTTAGAAGAATTAACCTTGCTATTTCTACATTTTACAAAGATTTATTTGGTCCAACCATAAAAATCTTTATGTGGAAATGGCAAAGTTAATTCTTTACTTTGTGGAATGACTTCCACAAATTTACGCCCGCAACTGTATCCATCTCTTGCCTCATTTCCCAGATGTAAGACTCATATAATGCTAATCTCTATTTAGGAACTTATACTAATATTTTCTGTATGTCAGTACCAAGTTCCTATCATCCATTCTCTGCTATGTCCCAGAATATTGTATCGATAACTGAAGTGCTTAGTCATGCTATCCTACTTTGATTTTTAACTATGGTCCTATATTTTTAGGGAATCACATCGCTGTTACTTTCATGTAATTTATTTTCATCCACAGAGTTTTCATCACAAATTACATTTCACCCACTACTCGGTAAGAACTGAAGGTACAAAGTAATGAAATCAGTAAGGACTTTAGTTCTCTGGCTTATTGGCTGACCAGGACTTGGTAATCTACATAGCTTACTGAAGTAATATTTCATTCTGTTAACAAATCTACTCCTGGCTCCACCCCTACCGTGAAGCCATTCCCATCGCCACTGCATTAAAGACATATCACAGCAGATCAAAAAGCCATTCTTTCAAAAGTTTTTCAACAGTGCTTATTTGAGCAGTGAATTCTAAACAGGAATTCTTTTTTTTTTGTGGCATTGCAGTGTTGTAATTTTATCCCTGTATGAGGAATAAATTGGATTCTGCTCATTGATTTGCTTCCACTATCGATAACGCTTAAGATTCACCAACTACAGTAGTAGTTTACGGTATGCTGTATACAGTACAGTATGCTGTTTAGTGTAAAAGAAGGCAAGGTCACTCCAATCAACTGAAATAGTCATGACATATGTAAATAGAAGCACAAAAAGCTTTAGTTTATTGATTATCTGGGAAATATAGTTCTGATCTTCCTAGACAAACTATGAGAAAAGACCTGATACACAGGAGAAAAGAATAATTTTTCATTTGAACTCCGCACCTGTCCACAAAATCGTCCTGGCAATGAGAAAATTGAAGATCTTTGCTATGAATTGTTGGAACGTCTACCTTATTCCCCAGTTTTGGCTCCCTCTTAACTTTTATCTCTTCCCATCTTCCTGTCAGAAATTTTTTTTTGATTGATGGGGCAGCCGTAGAAGAGGAGTTCTCTTGTCAACCGGATTGACTACAAAGAAGGCACTATCCGAGTGTGAGAGCAAGTGCATAAAAAAATTTGAATTACAAAAATTCATGTTTAATTTTGTTAGAGCTGAAACTTTTCAGACCATCCTTGTAGTTGCTCGCCAGCCCAAGTTTCACCCGAGGTGTCTGTGGTGTTAAAGAGTTGGGATGGAACAAATTCCTCCCCTTTCCATGCCTCCCTTACCTATTGCCTCTGCATACCAATGTAAGAATAGGGTCCACAAATGTTCCGTCCTTCTCCTGATGCTCCTAGTTGCTACCCTTATTTCTACTGTCTGACAAATACATAGTATATAGTTTTCTAATAATGCACCTATTCCTCCAATCAACACCCATATCCGTTTCTCATGCATTGACATTGTCCTCTTAACTCAAGTAGAGGCAGGGGATAATATACTGTTTCCCTCATACTTAGACGAAGTCATGTTTTTAACATGTGCTAAAATAAATTTTAAGTGTGAGAGGGGAACATAGGCAAGGTTTAACCTTTCGGATAACAGATAATTTTCTAAGTAAATTTTTTCTTTTGTTTCAGCAAGTATTTCACGTGGAGTATTTTGTCTAAAATATACTAAGAAGGAGAGTGTTTTAATTTTTGTCCTAATTTTTTTCTTCCAGCACTGCATCGGTTGACTTAGAGCTTCCAGAACAGAAGAATTTAGTTGAGTACATTGTACCTGATTTATCTGAAGAGACAAAAATAAAATTCAAAGAAAAAAAGGTGGAGTCTCTTGGAAGTGGTGATGGTTCTTCAGTTTCCTTCAAGAAGAGAAAAATAAACTGCAACCAAAAACGTAATGTGAGACAGAGATTAGATGAAAACGATTAAAACAATTGATATTGCTGTGATTTCTTGAGAATTTGAGGGCCCAAAATATAGTTCATCAGTGGAAAAGATAGCACAAAATTGCATAAGCCATGGCAACATAAGTGTAATGGGCTTAAAGCTGTGTTTTGTGCTCCTTGAACGTTAAGAATGTGACAAATCACTCATTACCAGGACATAAATCGCTGAACTGAAATTTATTTTACTTACAAAAGTTGAACATGTTTCAATACTCTGATTAAGCCACCAAGAACTTCATCTATTGTATGCCACTGCAGGATGTGTTTTTATGAAGACAATAAACTTGTTCACCATTTATTCATAGTAGATATTGTAGCATTTAGTTCCCCCAGTATTTCCTAATTTTAAAATATATTCCTATATGTTTGACACAATTGGTAAAAGTTAGTTTTCATTTTATGATGATTGAGGTGCAGCTACTTAATTTCTCATATTTTATGCAAATAAAATATATGCCTCTTTCACCTTTAGTATTTCTTGATATTGTAGTATTCTTTGTTTTCCCCTTGATTGTTGACTTTTCCTAATTTCTCCCTTCATTATGCTGTCTAGGAATTTATTTTCTCAGCACGTAGGGCTTTCAAATCAAAATTTCAAAGATTTCTCTCACAAGCTTCATTCATAATAAGTTTTTGGGTTATTATCATTTGTTTTGATTGGCTTCTTTCAGAGGAGACATTATGCTTAGATTCTCCCTCAATGACTGCTCTAAGGTTAGACTTGGAAATTGGCCAATAAGAGTGCAATTGGTATGGTAAGATGTGCAATCTTTAGTTTTCACCAAAATTAATAGTTAGTGACATGTTTTATGACACTGGCTAAATTGGATTCTACTAAAAATTTTAGTATATATATATATATTTTAGAAAATACCAGTCAGATTTTTGGAAATAAGTTATTTTACTTCTTATTTTCTCATACTGGCATATCTCCATTATCAGGAATTCTCTCTGCATTTAATGTGTAACGTCAGATTTAATTTTACAATTCTGCTCATCGGAAGTAAACCAAAGAAAACGCAGCACACTTCCCAATTTAC
>WURS02000014.1:2568011-2588085 GCA_011762765.2 Rhinocypha anisoptera | reverse complement strand
CACCGTGCACTCAAGTAGGATTCAATCCACTTATGTGGAGTGCCTCTTATGCCAAAACTTTTCAGTTTAAAAAGAAGTAGTTGATGATCAACAAGGTCAAAAGCCTTGGAGAAGTCAAAGAATAGTCCCAGCGTCTCAACTCTATTATCTAGATTTGACAGTATCTGGTTCGCCATAAGACAAGTAGCTGTAGATGTAGATCTGGATTTTCTGAATCCATTTTGTGTATTAGACAGTAGGTTAAAGGATTCAAGATAAGAAGTCAGTCGGTTGTAGAAAACCTTTTCAAATATTTTGCTTATCTGGTTTAAAAGAGAGATTGGTCTATAGGAGTTCATGTCATGCTTGCAGCCTTTACCTTTATAGAGAGGTATAACTTTGGCAGTCTTCATTGCATCCTGAAAGACTCCCAGTCTCAAGGACTCATTAATAAGGAATAGTCTTTGATTCTTGGTAACAAGTACAGATTTTTTTATAACTATACAAGAGTTACTGTCTAAACCAGAGCTCTTGTTGATGATTTAATTCTTATTCGGTTCATGGAAGTAAATATAAGGAATAACAAGAATTAGGAGTTTGAGGGTAGTTGACTGGGTTTGAGGGAGTAGGATGAAATTCCAGTAGAGGATAGAGTAAAATACCATGCCTATCCAATATCTTTCTCTATTGGCCTTTCCCTACTGCTCTGCTTTGTATACTGTCTTTGTCTGTTTTTACCTCAATGCTTTTAGTTATCACTCCAAACCTTCCCCTTCAATGATCGCTTTGATGGGAGGCCTAGTGTCTAGGTGGAATATACCTCCCTAATATACATTTTCTCTTCCATGAGCTATGGATCATGAAATTTCCAGAATCCTTTTTCTGGTCCCTCCCTCTCACTAATCTATGACACACTTTAGGTATTGTCTTTGACAAGAGGTAACTGTTTCAGGCATGATACATTGGAAGATATTGAATAGTAGAATAATCTACTCTACTATTCAATATTGGGTTATTTACCATCCAGAGCCAGGAAAGTTCCCTTTGCTAAACTGCAAATTTTCCATAAATCCTAAAATCAGCATTTACCACAATTGCATAGGTGAAGGGTGTAACATGTTAATATTTAATTAATAAAATAACAGCAGCACTTTTCCATTAAAAATTATATCTTAAATAGCAAGTAGTGTACATACAAACCTGATTAAATCTATGTAAGCCAGATTGCACATTGAAATAAACTTCCATAAAATTCTTTCACTTACTGAGCAAATAGAAATTTAATAATGTTAATAACTTGTACTGTCAGGTGTATTGTTGGCTCTATATCTTAAGGTAAATGTTATCAGGTTTTATAATATTATCAAGACAATTGTGTTACCTTAAATTTAAAAGTTGTTATGTAAGTTTTTGAAAAATTTTTCAAACGTGACATCTATTAATGTGGTAAACATAATTTTTACTGCTTTATTGCTGAGAGTTTTTGCTATATCATTAATTTGCTCATGAGAGGTATCAAGTATAGTCTACACTGTAATCACATACACAATATACATGAGTGAGTGTTTGAATTCATAATTAGGTACTATATAATATACATGTATGAATGAAGCTTAACCGTTAAGATATATTTTAGTGATCATTTTAATAAACCACACTATATTGCATTGGCAAATTCTTGGGATAGATGGTATACTGGCCCTGTTTAAGTCTTATTTAATTTTTAAAATCTCAAATAAATAAATTATTATGAGATATGTTTTAACTTTTTGGAACGTTTTAAATTTAATTATGTTGTTCTTGTGCTATTTCCCACAAAACCTACTCTAATTACTTGATAAATAAGTTATTTCCATATTCCTAGATATTTATTTAAATTAGTGTAAACTATTAAACATTGGTTATGCTTATTTATTAATCTTGATATCATAATTTTATCATTTCAGCCCAATTGTTATTCACGTGTGGTGGACATCTTGGGGAAAAAACACATTCTTATTTTTGCCCTTCGTCGGATACCTCGTGGAGAAGAGTTAACCTATGATTACAAGTTTCCATTTGAGGACGTCAAGATACCATGTCACTGTGCATCTAAACGTTGTCGAAAGTACCTCAACTAATGAAACAACATTTGGTAGTCTTGATTGCCTGCAATATGCATCCTTCACATAACCTGTAATTACTATGGTCAGATGAAAACTGTCTGTACTATTGGAAGCATTTTAAATATTTTTGTATATTTTATTGTTTAGTATTTAAAATTATTCGTCACTGTAAACAAATCAATTTATAATTTGCATATGGTGCATAGGAAATTTATGTTTATATTATTGAATATGAAGGGTTTTTTCCCATCCAGTTTTGGATATTTTTGTTCAAGTTTTCTTTAAATTATTTTAATGGAATACAAAAGGAGAATGATTTTAATTAATTTCTTGTGGCCAAATGTCACCTCGCTCATGGGTATTTCCAAGATATTACATATTCTTACAATATACCCCGTGGTTATGGTGTGTTAATGTGCCTGCAATGATGTTGCATGCAATGAACTAATCTTGTTCATGGCCTTCATCGTTAGGCGTAATGTGGTGTATAATAATCAACGTACCGTGAATTGGACTTGCCACCGTGTGGTGTGATGGATTAACTTAAAGCTTAAGTGTTGCTGGCACAATCAACTTTTGTATGTAATGTTAGTATGTTATTGTATCATGTATGATGAGACCCAAGTCAATATTATTGTAACTTGGTATATAATGTATTTTAAATCGAAAGATTATATCCTATGGATATTACTTGTGATATTAAAGAAACTTATGCAAAAATCCATCAGCACAATATCGGATTTAACACTACCTGCCGTGTTGAAAATGTCTCAGTTATATTACAATGTCTGCGAGAGTGCGATTTATTATATCTTTGAGATTATAATAAAAGAATTTTTACGCTAACACTGTGTTTACGTTGCGAGGCAAATTTCCCTATCACCAACCCACCTCGGCTGTAATAAACCATATCAAAGGAAAAGAAACTATAATAGAGGCAAATTGTGATCACCATTTTAATTTTGGAAGTTGTTTTCTTCATCTAAATTCCATTTTTCCACCCCCATAAGCTCAACTGTATGGATACGACTCGATAAACCACTGCGATCAATCGAGACATTTTAGGTTCCATGCATTGCGAAACCAGCCAATAGGAGTCTCTGTTTCATTTTCTCATTCACCATCGTGTTTTAGGGGAGGAAGTCAAGGGGGGGTTGCAGGAATGTATGTGTTGGTTGTCAAGCTGTTTTGTTGCAAAATGAAGTAAATTAGTGTGTTTTTAGAGAGGCTTGGTGCTTCTCATTACCTTCCATAAACACGTGAAGTACGGTGTGTCGTGGTGGTTTGCCTTGCAGCGCCAAAATGCTGGCATCATTTGTGGTTTACCTGTTACGAAGGAAAATATGAACGTACTATGAATACTACTCTACGTACTGTCCCGTTATCAGTTTTCATTTCGTGTCCCATGTGTATCTCCTAAAAAATAATAACCGTAATTACAAAAAGGAACAAAGACAGCAAGAAATGGAACATCGCATCGTAAGTTTTGTGAATGGTAGATAATACATAATGATTTTACTTAAGAGGGAGAGTTTTAACGGGAATTACAATGGATTCCAAGATTCTAAGTTTTCATCGTGAAATTGTTAAGGAATATTTAAATCATGGTTATAACCTATTAATTATCGCTGTTTATGTTTATGAACTTGAGTAGCTTGTGCTGTGCTTGTGTTTGTCGTCATTCAACTTCTGGGAGCAGAGAATGCAGTGCGTGTTTATTATTGTTATTGTGTCAAAATCAAGGCTTTGTTGCCGAGGGAAGGAAGAACTAAGCTATATCATGCAAACTCTGTGTGGTTCCACATTTATTTGAGACGCATGAAATTCCTCGGATATAAATCCAGAATATTACTTGTCGATCAGGTCATTGTCTTCCTTGAAAATGGTGTGCGTTTTTTTAACAAGGTCATATATAGTGTTCTCAACGTTCACAGAATGTTTATCTCTCTTACTCACCTCCAGATGACGTCATCGTGAAATAAATGTTATGTCTCAAGAACCGGGGACCTTCAAAAAGTCCCCAAAACTCTTCAATCATGTCTTAAAAGTTTTGCCGTCGAGCCAAAATTTAGGTCTATACGCCTAGAAAAGAGTGCTCTTCCCGACGTTATTTTATAGTAGTATGCACAAGCATCATTTACTTTTCTTCACACCCACTCAGCCTTCCCTTTAAATCTCTCGCGGGTTCCGCCAAAATGAATCGCCGACGTAGTGACAGGCATAATAACCGACCCGCGAGAGGTAAGAAGAAGGTAGTTCCGGAGTCAGACATCACGCTTCGGGACGATGTTCCCAGGCCAACCTCCGCTGCCACCCACGCGACGAGGAGCTCAGCTAGCCGAGATGGCGGGATTAAAAAGCTTATCTACCATGTTGATGGAGGTAGAAAGGCGCCAGAAATCAACGGCGGAGAAGGAAACCCTATGGAGACGAGGGAAAAAGGGCAGTATGTCGAAGAGGATCCTACCCCTTCCCGCGTCGGTAATGGCACTACTACAGGGAACGATCCGTCCACCGCATCTTCTGGTCCAACGAACATCGTAAGCCTCAAGGATTCCGAGACGACCCCCACGGTGACCACATCCACGGCCACTACGACGTCCTCATCTATCCTTAATGCCCGCAGACTTCCCAAAAAACGTAAGTACGAGCCATCCGCAGAGTTTGAAGAAACCGAAAGGACACCAGCATCTGTTGCCGCTCCTGCGATAGTGACTGTCCCTCTTGTAGTGACGACTACAAACGCAAACCCTCCCACACCTCCTATGACCACCGCAGAAATTCCGAGACCGCCCCAAAGCCATCCCAGCGTCCTCGTTGCTCCTCGCCAGCAGCAGCAGCAACAACAACAACCGCCCACCCACCAGTCACCCAGGCCGCCTTCTCCCTCTCAAGCGCCTCTCCCTCAAGCGGCAGCCGTCGATTATAGCTTGTATTATGGTTCTCCGACACCTGCTCCTCAGCAAAGGACCCTTATTACTCACGCCGAAGAGAGTTCCCATCATATACATCAACCTCCTCCATCACAGCAAAGTGCTCCGCCACTCCAGCAGGAAGTTATTCAGGAAGTTATACCTCCAGTGGACCTGAATGAATGGGTAGGTCATAGGGTGTTGGCGAACAGAGGCGGGACATATATGCCCGGAGTAGTTTGGGCGGCCGTCGGTTCTTCTGGTGTCAACGTAAGGTTCGACAACGAAAGCTGCGGTGACTGTGGGGGCGGAAGAGGTGGACGAGGTAGTGGTATGGGATCACAGGCCTTCCGTCCTGGCGGGGCTGGGAGGAGTGAGGGTTATTGCCGAGACGGACGTGACGGTGGATATCACGGCAACGGCCCAGGCGTAGAGGTCATCGGGGAAAGGGAATGTATTTACAGAGACGTTTTCAATGCAGGGAAATTCGATGTGATTGCGGACTGCAGCCCGGCCGTGGGGCAGGTGTCACCTGGTACAAGGGTGTGCATCAGGTCATCGGGACTCAAGACGGAAGCGGGGTCGGACATGGGCCGACAAAGGACGTTATCCTCCTCCGAAGACGTAGCGGGCAGAGGAGGGAGCCGCTTTGTTGGAGGAGTGGTTTGCGCCATTCTCTCGACTCGGCCCGCGACCTTCGTTGTTCGACCATTCGGTGGCCCCCTCGGAAGGGATTCACCCGTGAGTAATTCATGGATAATATTCACCATGTTTACAAATATTGTTCCTAGCCCAGTTGCTGATAACTTCTTTAGTTACAGGACACGTAATGCATCAAGATTATCCCTATAATACACAATCATGCTTGTTGTATTAAAAATAGAAATTAAGGAACAATTTTTCACCCCAAGGAATGATTGAGTGATGAATGGAAAAGTGTTTTGATGCGTGGAGAAATCGTTTACTTTCATTATGTGCTCTTTAATGCCGAAAAAATATTTCTAATGCTTAGCTTTTCAAGTAATGCTGTTTCTTGATGAAATATTTGCTTCTCATAGTTGTACAAGGGCACAAATAAGTGTATAAGAGCATTAAAACCAGAATGTTTTACACTTCATATACCCTGAGGTACATTGATTTTTCCCTATTTATATAGGTTGTTGTTTATGAAAATTATAAACCTGTCGCCTCATAGCATTGGCATGCCATCATTATCATAATGCCATTCTCTTCAGCATGCATGGGAATCAAGAATCTATTGCAATCCAGGGTTTCTTTTCATATCCATCAGGAGAATTGTATAGTACATATGCCCTAGACTTTGCTTGTTTAACAAATAAACTCTAACTCAGTAGTTATACAATATGGTATCTTTTGTAACTTTGTGTTCATGATTCATGTTTGCCACAGTTAATTGTGCAACTTTGGGTGCCCTCAATTCAAGGTGTAACATAGAAAAAAGTTCTTAATATTTACTTATTTATTGAGAGTAAATTCTTTACATTGTGTGACAGACATCTAAGCATACCTAATAATGAAAAAGATCTCTTAATGAATTGGAACGACTTTACTATTAAAATTAATTAACATTTAAGTTACCCATAATGACAGGCATTCCGTAGTTAAACATGAAGAAAGTAGGAAAATGTTTGTATTGAATGAAAAGTTCTCCTTCAACAATGGGAACATAAAAATCATGTCAGACAATGTGCCAAATACTATCACGTTCATGTGCCAAAAGTCATTTTCTGAAACAAACAAAATTACAAATTAATCACCTATTAAAGTTTTGGATGAAACACTTTCTAATTACACACAGAATATTTATTCACCCACACCCTTAGTTTTGACACTAAGCATCTTCATTATCTGTGATGAGTTAATTATATAATATCATCATGTTTAATCTAGCAGTGGTAGGAATGAGTGGGGAGAAAGAAGGAGTGGGTCAAAGGGAATGAGAAAGGTTTGCAATACAATTTCTGTGGAGGACCACCATGATTAGACCAAGTGGAAATTTGGAAATACTAAACTTAACCAGCTGATCACGTGATTAGGAGAAAGAGTAATGGGGGTTGTTGGAATGATGGAGATGGGCAAGAGGAATAAGCAAAGATTAATTGATGCAGAATAAACAAATGGCAGCAAAACTATGATCCCACAGCTGTTATAGGTGTTTTGTTTAACTACATATGAAAGACATTTTTAGGGGATGATATTGATGAGTTGAGGAATTTTACTTACAGCAGGATTTAGGGGAATCTTATTTGTTGTTGAAATCAATAGAATAATAAAAATGACAAAGCATTCAACAAATTTTAATTTTGACACATGTCTGTTGTATACTGGGAATAAAATTCAAATTCTTGTCATCGTTAAACATGTTTAAAAAATGTCACAATTCTTAAACATGTCGTTAGAATCAGAGAGTGAGTATATCTGACATCTCGTAGTTACAAGATCACATATACCAATGTTCATAGAAATAAAATTACATACTTTGTGAGAAAGAGTTGAAATAAAAATTAGCTTGATTTGTTTTGATCCTAAGCAGTAGGAATAAAAATGAACCAAAATTATAATGGTGGAAATTTTTAGTTTAACAGAGATAGTATCTCAACAGAAACAGGAGGTCGATTTAGAGAACAAACAGAACCCATAGTTATCTAACATCTTGAGATTATTTATAAATAAGGAATAAAGTTTATCAGCTAAATATGAATAAAGCAAGAGAATAATGTGGAAAAATAATTGTTGAAACAAAAGATAGTAAGGATCTCCTTTAATCAACAAAAATACTTTTTTGGAAACTGCATAAATTCTTTCAAATGTTTTCCCATTCTCAACCATACACCCTCTGGTTAGCATGCATGACTGAAGATGGTTAAGAAACAGCAATGTACCATGCTTTGTTATAGATGTTTATCAGTCTCTTTTTCTTATACTATTTACTCACTGATTAGAACCTGTCTTATACTTTATCAGCTCATTTTATTGTATTATCATTTTTTTGTATTATCCTTGTATGAGGCCCAGTGGGTAGAAGGATCATCTTCTGAATCAGGATCTAAGGTCCAAACCTCTGGACACCTGCGGCTAAACCTCAGCGAGTGATTTCCTGGGTACCTTATCATCCTGGAAAACCATAGGTCGTCCTTGGAAAGGAACTTGCATCCTAAATTGATGCATGAATATGCACACACAGAGTGGTTTAATGAGTTTCACTCTCTCCATTCAAACTTTCATTTGATTTGAAAAGTTGTTTTTATTATCCTTACCCTTCAAAAGACTCAGCGTATATTATTTCCTCACCTTTAATAATTATTGTCAGTTGCACTAGTAAAAAAAAGTTGATGTGGTTCCTTAGACAAAATCTGTATCCAACAAGCATTCATAAGATGGATGCTTTCTTTTTGAAAGCACATGTTGTTTAAATTTCAACTTGTTTGTAATGAATTCCCTTAGTTTTTACTTTGGTTCTATTATTTTTTAGGACTGCAAACAGGAAAAACCAACAAAGTACTCTGAAGAGACATCAAAACGCACCCTAATGATGTTAGTATACTTACAATAGGATAGTTAATGAATCATTACAGGTGGTTGGTGAAAACCATATTGGAAAGTATTTTAGGAGGATAGAAGTCCAGATGTAGTGTAGGGACGGTGTATGACACTTAATATTGGAGAATGTTAGAATTGGGAACTACAAAGGTACAATGACCTTGGCAGATGGTGGTAGAATGGAGAGCTGTTTCAAACTACTCCTTGGACCTGTGATGTTGATGTCATAACTGCAATTACTACTCTGTAATTATCAAAATTCAGAGAGGCTACATTTATACTGATAGCTAAGACTGTCTTGCTTCAAATAATAAATAGAAAATGATGCCCATGTTAATAAAATAGATGTATTCTGCATCCATTTCCCCCTCAGAAACTCCACTGTCATGGATAGAAAGTTTGTTACTCATTCTGAGGAATATTATGACTTTCAATTGTATAAACAATAGTACATCATGAACAAAATGATGTGAGAATCGATGAATGCATCAAATGTGACATTATGGGGAGTCAGTATTTTGTCCAGGATGTCTGTTGAATAGACCATTCTTTCATAAGGAATCTTCAAAGGGTAAACTGATTGATTTTATTTTTCTCTTGTGAAGTATCTTGCTAGTTAATTGTGTCTCAAAACGCAACTCTTTTCATAGCACTGCTCTCATCCAAATTTGGATCATTTTCCATGGTTCTCCAGTACATCACTGATTTTTTCAATGATCTATTTTAAAGTCCAGTGCTGACATTGTGTAACAGAAGCATCATTAAAGGAGCTATTCATGACTTCTTAATTCATGATGACAGCTGGGGTATCAGATATGAGGAAGCCATAAGTAATGGCTAGTGATGGTCTTAAAGATAATCTCTGACAAGACATTTATGATATAGAAAACCTGGCTCTTGAGTTAAGAAGATGATCATAATTTAGACATCTGATATAAAGTCAGGGAGAAAATATGTAATCAATGGAGAGAAAAAAATGGAATGTTAGATTCCTGGAAAGGAATTATGTTTTGGAAAAAAGTTTTAGAGTTAGGGGAAGTTCTTGAAGTAGATATTGAAAGGTTATACAATATTAAGTCACGGTTAAAGGAAATTAAATATGATTGATGGTTTATGAAATGGTTCCAGCCATAACTAGGTGGACTTTTTCCATCGTACAGAATTTAAAAAACAACAACACTGTAATTGCACATAAAAAACTTTATTTCCACGACCTAGGTTTCACCCCAACAGGTTTCACTTGATGATGCCACGCTGTGGTGAAACCTAGGTTGTGGAAATAAAGTTTATTATGTGGAATTGCAGTGTTGTTGTTTTTTAATTATGTATGATGGTTGAAAATTAGCTTGAAATTGAAATTTTTTATTGCTCCTGAAATATAGGATTCTTCTCACGGGACTTATTTTTCTCATTCACCAATTTTCTTCATGTTATTGGTGGGAATTTCATTTTTGTGTCTTGGAAAAAAATATATGATCATATTGTTCATCAAATCTAATTTATCTAACCTATTATTCAATCTTGTCATCAGGTAAACAAACAATTAATTATGAAGTTGATGAATGACACCATAATGGTCAGATATTCAGGGCTGGTTTCTACAACCCTTTTATGACACCATTACTTAGCGATGAAGAGTGAGGTAATTTCTTCACTATGGTGTTTGTCTATAATGTGAGTGATACTGTTAATAAATGTATCTATAAAAATTACAAGGTTGTATGAAATATCATTCATCAGTAAAATGGAAAATCTCACATTCTGTTCTATTTCCCCTTCCCAGTAGTCCCCGTTTAGAGATTTGTTTGGGGTACTATTCTAATCTCTGATCACCTCACTGGAATGAAAGCCATCACATGATATTGAATATGAGGTAAAATCTTCCATGCTAACATAGAGGTTTCCTTTTAACTTAAACGCCTTAGGCTTGCAGTTGATTCTGCTACCTTAACCAATGACCAAAGCTTTATATTTGATAATGTTCTTATCTTCTTTTTTTGTGCTATGTAGTGAATTGTAGTTACTTTTAGGATCTGTAACTGTCTTGTTGCCTCATAATGGATAATATTCATCATTATTTATATTTTTACATCCAAAGATTGGTTGACTGCAGCTCTCCATCCTTTCCTATCTACTGCTGATTCTCTTCCCCCTTGGTAGTTCTTCCTTCTAACGTCACTATATGTTCTACTATTTTGCACACTTCCTTGTTCCTAACTCTATCTCTCCACTTGATTTTCAGCATCCTACTCCAGCACTATGTTTTGAAGGGATATATTATTCTCTGGCCTGCTTTTCAGTGGTTAATGTCAGTGAGCCATGCTCCGTATGAACATTTTTCTTGAGATTTGGGTTATTGACATTGTTATACATGTTTGTATAGTTATGGTTTTTATTATAAATAAAACAGAATGTGGAAGAACGGCACACATTAATAATAATAAAACATTTGTCCATTAGCACTAATAAGCTTCAACACGTCTCTGATCCATAAAGTGCCATGCTTCCCAAATAAGCACATCCATATTTGTGGAAAACATATAAAACCATTTTTCCAAAATATTATAGGTCCCACTTTTCTGGAACTAAACTGAGGACCCTCAATTATGCGTTTCAACCCCTCCTTTCTGTAGGCTACTTCTCTTCACAATGATTGCCACTTGCCAAGGCTATGGTATAATCTTTGTGGTATCCCACTATTGAAATAAAAGTGGAAAACTATTGTTCATCTCACAAGCGTATTATAAATGTTTCATAGTCATAATTTTATTAAATTTGTCCTTTATAATATCACTCTATTTGCAAATAATAACTGTCTCTTTATTTCCTTACTGTAATATCTTTATTGGAGATTAATGATAAGCAATTTATTAAATTACTGTATAGCACGATATTGACTGAACATTTTGTTGATACCAAAAACATCCCCCTGAATCTGAATTAGTTCATAGTTAGTCACATAACACTTGTTTATTCCACAGAAGTTTTGTTGGTTGATGACGTGGGTTTTGTAACATTCATGGTTTTAAAGAATAGGGTTAATGTGACTTCACGGCCCAGAATAAAGTTACAATTGTTTATAGTAACTGTTATTTAAGTATTCATTAAATTACTTACTCATTGAAATTTAATATGTTTAGACCTAATTGCAGTTGAGTTTTTTTCTCTAAAAGGTTTCAAAAATGTTTGTATGCCTTGCATGATGTATCAGGGTATTCTGCTAAGAATACAATATAATATTTCAAGTGGGTAATAACAGTAATATTTGTGTGAAAGTTAAGAGAAATTGAGGATTACTAAAATCTACTTTCTGCAGCCATTCTGTGATCCCTCCAGTCATGATGTGTTGCTGAAACATATTGCTTTTCCCTAGGTTGAAGAGGTGGCTGTGAAAAGAGCTGATTTGCGTCTTCTGATGCCACCATGGTGGGAGGAAATCGATACATCCCAGCTGCCTTTGGAAGATATATATCACCATGCACACCACCACAACACGCACCACCAACATTCGCACCATAATCGTCCATCTTCTTACAATGAACCCGTTCCACCTCTAACCACAAACGATGTAAGTATTTTTGGTAATCTTTTGGACTGTAGGATTTTTTTCACATTTTTTCGTGGACTTTTTGGATTCCTTCTCTTTTATTACAATTATTTGTAACTTAAAATTTTTTCTAATATGTCCTCACCACTACAATCAAATCGGAAGTCTTACTCAAGTTATTTTTCCCTTGATTTTTTATTTTTTTATTGAGTTATTTTTTAAAATCAACATTTCAGTTTTTCTGTTATTAATTAAGAGTATAGTATGGCAATGCCATTCCTTGCATAGATATCACAGTTTCAATGTATACCAATTCATTTAATCCATTGGCTTACTATTTTCAAACCTCACTCCATGAAAAACCAATTTATTTTTCAGAAAAAATATTTTGTTTCCTGGTGATCTTGACAGGAATGAGTGAAAATTGATGTGTTTGATGTATTTACAATAATTCTATAAAGCAGACAGTTGTTGAGTAATTTTTATAAACAATATAATAACAATGTCATAATAGTACAAAGTTATAAAGAAATGTTATATTTTTAAACTATTTTTTTTTACATTGTTAGAAAAATTTTCAGATTGTTAATGTATTTTTAAAAATTTCATTGAAATGTAGTGAATTATTCCTGAGATATTGAGGTTCAAACTTGGCATAATTCTGATGACTATCATTCGCATTTTACCCAAATTACATTTTTTTAGGACAGAGATTGCGAACAATCTAATATCCCTGAAGGACTAGCTTATGGCTGAAATGCTAGCTTTGTTATATTCTATTTACTTTTACATCATAGTGATACAAAAAGTGACAAAAAAGTATTCGTTTCATGTTACTGAAAGATTACATGCTATATTTTGCATAGATGCAAATTTTCTTGTGACAGTGGTATTTTGAGACAAATATTTGCTTAGTAACCTAAGGTATACAAGTAATACAGTACCCAAAGGACTTGCCAACAGCTACAATATCTCAGAAATACAATTCCTGGATGAAAAGAGCACCAATGGTAGTGAAGCACTGGATGAGGATAATTTTCACAATGACCAAATATGACTCGAAGATGTCACTAGTGTAATGGCTTTGTAAACGAAAATGCATGTGATTAAATGACATACTATTTGCATTTGTGTGCAATGATAATTGGAAAACATAGTGTGAACAAAGTAATAAAAATAGGGGTCATTTGCACTTAGAAGAAAACAAAAGAAATTTAATTCGAAACTGGTGAATCACCATCTATGTAAGCAAAGGCCATTTTTTAATGGCTGGTGAGCCGCCTGCTTTTTAAGCCACATGGCAAATGAGGTCGCAAAAGCAGCGACCATCATCATCCTGATTGGTCCAGGACCAATCCTACCCACCTCTCCCAGTAAGAGCAGGTCTGGGATTGAATAATGGGTTCAATCTCAGGATCTGGCGAACCTCTGTGGGTCTAAGGCAGGCCAAACAGAGTCAATAGGCACCTAAACCTCTTGAGACTTGTGGACTCCCCCAACTGTAGATGGTACAAAGATGGTATTGAATTTTTTTTTGGTAGAATTAGGCTTAATGGGTGCTTCAACAGCTCAGGTCGTTTTATATGGTATTGAAACTATGTAGCATCTATTATGTTAGTGTCCAGCAGTTGCCAGAACTCGAAACAACTTCCTTGGGGCCATTCATGGACCCTGAGGAAGTACGCACACACCCATTAGAGACAATTTGGCCTTCAAGGCCACTGGGCTCTACGGGTGATGGTACACGGTGGATGATACGAAGGACCAATAGGTCCAAGTGCACTTGGGCTCTCCACCCTTCTTTCATGTCTATCTATTTAAGCCACGGGGTTAATGATACGGTGACAGAATTCATTGTTTTTTTTTTCTTTTTCACTCATATCTTTTTCTGTTTTATTTTTTTTGCTCAAGACGTATGTGGGCAGGGATGGATATGGGCACGGTGCTGCATCTCCCCTTGGAAGTGGTTCCATCCCACCCATCGTCCACCCAGACCATCAGCATAACGTGATTGGGACCCATCTCCGCCAGCAACCCACGCAGCACCTCCACAACCGTGGTCCCATGGCTGAGTCAACGCCCGAGAGTATTCCTCAGCAGGGACTATATCGAGGGGGCAGCGGAAGGGTCGTCGACGAGGATGACCTATACGGAGAGAGTGATGATGATTTGAGACGCGAGGACATACTCTTCCCTCCCGAGACAGGTCTGTATGCATCCGTCTTTGGAATCGTACACTTTCTATTGTTAGGAATCACATTTACATACGTGCCCTTATAAATATTCACTGAATGTTTTGGGTATAAATTCCCCTAATTTATTTTCATACTTGTGTCCGTTATGTGTGCGCTGAGGGCTACCTCATCCATACACTTCTGGAACCTATGATCCTGGTTCATAGTATTGTTCTCCGCGATGGTCACTAATGGCCTATTTGTTATTTCAAGAACTACACTTGGTTTATGGATTGCATTATCATGCCAGGTATTTTTGTTCTCGCAAACTGATGCCTACAGGTGGTCCTTGCAAGTTTTCTCACTCTTGCCCAGTGCAGAATTTAGAGTAGGATTGAACCTTTTCATTTATTCTTCCTGGGTGCATCTGTAGAGCAGAGATGATTGCCATTATTATTGATTCATTTGTATAAAGTCATTAATTTCTTACATGTAGGCATTGACCAAGACATTGAATGTAATTCCAGTTTAAAAAGTACTTTATGAGTAGACAGACTCCCAATTTCTAATAATGGGTGGTGGGTGAAAATTTGTTTTGAACTTTCAGACTCAATTCTGAGATAGACTCCTGGGCCTTGGACCTAGAAAGGTCTAATTATGCTTTTAATGTCTGTGTTGCTACTGTATTACTTTTGAGTATTTTTAAGGCAAAACAAACTGAAGAACAAGGAGGCCCGAAGATGATTTTCCCTTTGATTATCTCCACAAAGAGACATTTTCTCTCATGAAATCCTGGCCCCTCATGTTTATGTCGATTGTCCTCTAATGTCGGTTGATTCCTTATTAATTTGAGTGTAGACAATTTTAGGTGAGATTTCATTCTTGGAATGGTTTTCTATACTACATGTGTGTGATTGTAGGATTACTTTGCAATTCTTTTGTACAATTAGTCATGATTCATCAGATCAGGGGTGACTTTCAGCCATTCTTTCTTTTTGTACGCTAGAAGACTAGTGCCCCTCATCTCGGCTTCACTCAAGATATAAGGTATACATATTAGTAACATACACATCGCATCTAGAATAATTGCAGGCTCTTATTATCTTAAGATGCGATTGAAACTTCCTCCCAATTTTCACTAACATGTGCTACACTCACTTCACACACTTCTCAAGCCACAACTTGTGATAAGATATGGCTCAAGATCTGAATAAACACAGGCCATCACCCACAATAGGAACGACAAGGTGAGACACAACTTCTCCCTTAATATTCAAATTATCACTGATCATTATGAAAAAAACTGTAACTCTTGAGTTTTGATCTGCCGGATCCGTCGAAAGAGAAGCAGGGAACCGAGGGAAAATGACCAATGAACAGTTCTCAAGACATGTTTATTGCTCTCGCTTTCACCATCCAAACTCGACTGCCTCCTTGTCCCGCCGTCCTCATCCTCTCTCCCCCCCGTTGGCGTTCCCCCATCACTCTCATTGGCCATATGTTGTTACTTTGTAGACAAAGCATTGTTACAATATTATCTGTCGCTGATATTACCTGATATTAGGTAACCGCCACCGCTGGGTGAGACAGAGACATTCCCCACATGGTTGGAGTTGCTGGGATCTTACAAAATGGCGATATTAAAACCTCTTTAACATGCGAATGATAATCATTCCAATCTCTTATGCAATGAACATTTGACAACCTGCACTAAACTGCGATTAGGGGTAAACGAAGCCAAAGCATAGTGATACATTGTTGAAATGTTAAACAAATCGAAAATGTGTGTGACTTTGGGTAGCATCCCCATCGTGCCTGAAAGAAATAGAAATGTTACTCCTTTTTTACCCCCTTTTGAATTTGAATATTTTTAAAATACCCAGAAATGATTTTTTAGATATTTTTACAAGGAATATTTCTGTGCAAAAAACAAGTCACTATCTTAATTAGTTCTTGAGATGTCGAAATATTTTGAAAAATCACATTTCACCCCTTTTCACCCATTTGAAATCAAATTTTTCAGAAATCCTTTCTTAGTGGATCCCTACGTAACAACGTGAACATATCCTCAACATTTCAAGTTTCTAACTTTAATGGTTTGTTTTCTGTGCATTGGTTATCAGTCAGTCAGTCACTCACTTGGGATATTCTCCTTTGTAGATAAGGAGATCATACTTTTGGTTTTCATTCTCCGCACAAATGATTGCATAATGCATAATTATCTTTCCACAAAGGTCCAGTGCGGTCCACCTCATTGACGCCAGGTACTCTGCTGGATGGAGGCCTGGGGGTCGAGGGAGGAGTGGGCCTCTCCGGAGGGAGCGGTGTGGGTGGCGTGTGCAGTGGTGTCATGGGGTCGGGTGGCAGCGTCGGTGGTGGCGGAGGAGGCGTGATGGGACCTGGGGGGAAGTCGTCGTCCACGTCTGGCGGAGGTTGTAGCAGTGGCAAACGCAGCAGTGCCTTAAGCCGGGCAAGCAGCTCCAGTCTTGCAGAGGGTGGTCGAAGTCCAACGCCTCGGTCACAGCCCCCAACTCCTAGGTTTGTTTCTCCTCTAACCATCTACATATGTTTTTCCTACCAGTTGTGCATAAAACTCCAGCTATTACATTTTTCGAGTTTAGCATTATCACAGATTATAAGAACTTGCAAGTTTCAATGTGTTCTGCTGTTTTTCTCCTAAGGTAGTTTTTTTCATTGTTGTTTATGAATGGTACACCCTCAATAAAGGGAAATAAGTGGCCAGGATAGCCCTGGAAGCAGAGGAATAATCTGTGGAATCAGTAAAAAAAATTCAGGGGAAATTTCTCTACAAATGCACTTTACTTATTTTATTGTTATGTAGTTCAGAAATTTGCATATTTCCATTCTCTGTTCTTTAATAGAATTAACTGCTTTCTGTTTGATATTCTGTCGATCAAAAATTTTATCTCCAATCATTCATTTTAGAACAGAAACAAAAATTTATTGGTTGAGAATTCAATTTTTTTGGTCCACATCATTTCTCTGATACTGAAAAATGATGATAATACTTCCCTACAATGTACAAGTGGTGAGTAACTGGAGAATTTGTGTTTTTAGATCTCAGGCTGCCACACCACATAAGTATAAGAAGGGAGATGTTGTCTCTACCCCATCTGGAATTCGTAAGAAATTTAATGGTAAGCAGTGGAGAAGACTTTGTTCAAAGGATGGTTGCACCAAGGAGTCTCAGAGAAGGGGTTACTGTTCAAGGCATTTGAGTCTTCGAGGTGGAATTCTTCGTCCTTCTTCAGGAACAGGGACTTCACCTGCTACTTCAACTCCATCAACTTTCCACAGGTATGATGTAAACTATAAAAATATTCCTTTACTTGAAAATTTCCCGGTTCTTTCAGTGATGTTTACAATGTTCCCCAAAAGTTGTCAATTAACCAGGAAAATCAATTGTTAATGCATAAAATTTCAATTGAAACAGTACTGAGAGAAGTTCAGAAAAAAGGTCTGATAAGCATGCTCAAAGTAGTTTAGTAAAGTCATATAGTATACATAATTTTGCTTTGATTACTAGATTTCAGCCACAACAAATGTCAATTGTTTTTCAGTTATAGAGCATTATATTTTAGTAAGTAGAGTGCCCTAGTTCAAGTACTGGTGAAACCTCTGTACACTACCAGCTAGAAACAATGTAGATTAATTTTCTCTCAGTACCAGATCTTCCCAGGAAACCGCAGGTGGTGAAGGAAAAGGTACACAGGACTCCCACTCATTTCTCTTACGTGTGGATTCCTATCATTTTATATACCATTACTTACCCTCCAAACTATCTTGCCACTTGCCAGCCTCTTCTCTTCATGCCTTTGTACTAGGGGTATTCAAATGAAAAGGTACGAAACGTCATAACAGCCAAACCATTTGAAATTTCAATATGCCACTTTGGGAAAACATAGTGAGACATCTAGGCATGCGAATATAGGTGTCTGGCGTGATTGTGTGCATTCGTGGGCACCCGCACATGACGCAGGAGAGAAGCGGGCAGATGTGTGTTCTGTCCAATCGGCGCTTCAATTTGGAGGACGACAAACTGAAGGACACAGTGGAGAACTGGCTCCTGTCACAGACACAGGAATTCTGGGAACAGGGAATATTTCTGCTCGTGAATCTGTGGGATAGTTGTTCTCAGACCGCTAGTGACTACATGTGAATAGACTTCAATTATTCCCACAGTGTCTTTTAATACCTTTTCATTTGAACACCCCGTATAGTATCCTCTTTTATATTATTCTTGTCAGAATCTTTGATGCTGTACTCATCAAGCTTTTACTTATATGGAAGTTTTTACATTTGTTATCCCTTCTCTTTTTTTGGTATATTGATGATTATATTCTTTTTGAAGTCCACTGGTATTTCTCCTCTTGTATGCATTTAACATATCAGGTTGAAGAGGTCCATCCAATGTCAGCAATTTTCCATCATCTTCCATTAATTCTGATGGTATGTCATCAATGTCCTGTGCCTTATTTGACTATAGATCCATTAATCATACAGCATCAAATTCTATCCGGAGTATGGGGGCTCCTTTCTCATTGTCATCATCATATTCAAATATTTTACCATTTTTCGTTTCCATCGTAAAGTTTCCATAATTATTCTTTCCACATATTCACCTTGTCTTGGAAGAAGAAAATTTCTTTTTCCCTAGTGGATAGCTTTTATTTTGCTCTCTGTTCATGGAAGTGGCTCTTTTCAGCATAGATATTAATAAGTTTCCTGCAACATTATTTTTTATCTCTTCATGGTATCCGTGATACTCGCAGACACCAAATGATGGTGTTCATAAAATTCCTTCAATCGCTGCCGTGTCACCCATTGATTCTCATTATTCTTTTCAACGTGGTCTCACAAGGAGTCAAGTGGGAGGCAGTGGAGGTGGTGGAGGCAGTGGGAGTGCTGGAGGCCCTGAGGGTGAGGACACGTCGAGAGATTCCGAAACAACTTCGCCTCTTTATTCATCAGAGCGACGCGTTGCAGGCAGATTTGACCGGGATGAAACAGAAGCTGCAAACATGCTTGGTAAATAGAGCATATGTGTTTCAAGAGTGTCTTATGTAATGTATATTGTTTTAGTATATCATGGGACACATTCAGTGAATCAGCCATCTACTTTTACTCCTTAATGTAATACATACTTGAAGAAATGCTGTTTGTAGTTAACCAATAGTGGCAAAAGCAGACAGCCTTTTGAATAGTTTTCTAACAGTGCCTAATTCGTATTGTATATTCTTCATAAATAGTTAATCTTTATGTATTCAGTTTTTTTTCATTTATTTTTCTCTATAAATCTTGCTTTATGCTCTATAACAGCAAATACTAAGTAATGTGAGAGGAGTCACAGTTCATCTGTTTGAAAGTTGAAAAAGTAATTTGCTAAGGAATAGATCTGGAATTATGTGGAGGGCCAATGTTACCAGCTGCATATAGGGCAGCAGGTGAGCATTTAATGCTATCACAGAGTAATAGCAGAAATAAATATGGTGGTGCTTCAATTGGCTCCATTGGTGTAGGTTGTCAGCGAAATGCAATGGTCAGAGTTTACATGTGTCAACATGATTCTTCAAAGAGAGTGCTTGCTTATGCTTCTTTGTGTTTTTCAGTTTCCCTTGGAGGGTCTCGGTCTGCGACTCCCGCCTTCCCATCATCCCCCCAACCGCACCCTCCCAGAGGAGTGGTGTCGTTTGCCCCCGGAGGCGGAAGGCCCGCAACGTCGTCTTCGGCGGCCTCGACTTCTCCTCCTCCCTCCTGCCTCCTCCTGCTGCCCGG
>WURS02000014.1:2546606-2560782 GCA_011762765.2 Rhinocypha anisoptera | reverse complement strand
TTTTATCTTGGTGTACACCAAAAATTAGAGAGGTGTCATTTTTTTTCGTCTAAATGTCTAAGTGCACTGGACTATTAGGGAAATATTAACCATTCATCTAAATATGTATCCCTAAATTAAAAGTTTGAACATGGGACTCACAGAATGTAATTGAAGGCTATATTCTTGGTCACGTGGGGATTCTGCAGGATCAACTGGACGTTCTCCGGGCAATCGTTGCACACGTGGTTCCAAAACAGTAAAACTGCTTGCTTATTGTGATGCACGGGAATCGATGGCTCTGCGAGTTTGGGGTGAAACAGCTGCCACAGATCCAGGAAATACTGTCCGAACTGAAAGAGAGAAATTAAAGGTGTCATTCTGTACGGATAATTTTCACATCCTGAGAATGTGTCACAGTAACTATATACTATTTTCTGTTTTCCAAATGGCAGTTTTTATAAAAACAGAAGAAATTTTTACGTTACATATTGCCGTGAAAGTAAAGATTTTCCCCAAGGGAAAAACGATAAAAGAACATTTTTCTTCAAGTTTGGTAAGAACATCTAAAGTGTAGCCCAATTACGAAATACAGAGGCACCGCAAATAAGCTGAAAGTGATGAAGAACAGTTAACTCTTATGAAGTATTCTCATTTTCATTTAAATGTGCAATACAATAATATACTAGAATACCTTTATTTACTCACAAAAACAGTTAGAAATATATACAGGTATAGGTTTCGTCAGGATTTGTAGGTTATTAAGTAGTAAAAGATATATGTATGTAGTATAGCAGGCAACAGTTTGAGACACTACAATGCAAATATTATGTGTATATGTAATAGGAATTAAACACCGAATAAGACAGGATTTTTAAAGGTATGTAAAAATAGTTATGTAAAAAACCAGGGAATACATATTTTGATCACAATAGCAGTGTAAGAGTGATGGTTTTTTAAAAACTATTATATTTCCACAAAAGATACAGAACACGACCTGTTTTGGCAATGATCGCCATCATGTGGTGATGGCGACCATCGCCGAAACCGGTCGTGTTTTGTATCTTTTGTGGAAATATAATAGTTATTAAAAAACCATCACTCTATCATGGAATTCCACCAACTGACGGCCTCCACAGTGAACTTATTTCACATATTGTTAAGAAAATAGCAGGAGGTCACTTTGAACTACCTATGAATACATTAATTTGATATATTGATGCTCAAGCTATGTCCAGTCATGACTTTTTCACAAAGTATATGTCTGAAGCAGTTCCTCCTCTTACTCAACCAAAGAAGAACCATAGTACTTCACCTATTATAAAAAAGATCATGTGGTAACATTATTGCCCATTTCCAAATTAATTTCAGCTGAATCAACTATGTGGAAGTTCATTTTGCTATAAAAAGATGCAGAAATACTGTATTTCCACTGAAAATTTTTATTTGGCACAACTAGTTTCAATGCTTAGCATCATCATCAGATACATATACACGTAGTTATACTATACATACACCTTTGTGAGCAAAGGATATGCCATATTAAAATTCATAACAAGTGCATAAAGATTATATTTATTGTATGTGAACCTGCCTGTTAATTTCCCTTGTAAAACGATAATAATTTTGTTGATGTTATTATGGCAAAATTAGGACCATTTGGTCCTATTTTACATTGAAGCATTTTTGACATTTAAAATTTGAAACCCCCCTTGGTTGAAGAGGGATTTGAACCTGCTACCTTTGGGTTAGCAGGCGGACATGCTAGCCACCAGCCTTAATGCACCCAGCAGTCTCAAAGTGTGGCATGAAGTGCTGTCAAGTTCCACTTGTTTGTCCCCTGCATTTCCCCAGTGGTTCTTGGTGAATGGTATGCTTCTCACAACTCTGACTAACAATGAAGAGAGCCAAACTGCAGACAAAACCCCATGAGAGTCAACATGAGACCAGTGGATGCACCTCTCCTTCCCAAGGTTTTAAGGGAGTCCCTCCTGAGGGACACAGGATCAAAACTAATCTTGAAGTTTACTAAATTATTTGACAAGTGCTATATGCATAAGTTAATATAATTGCAAGGCAAATACCGGTAATTATTCAAATTTCTGTTTTCAGTGACTTTTATTTTTTTAGTAAAAACTTAAAAATAACATATATGTGGTATATAGCATATAGCTGGAATTCTTCTCATATTCTTTCCTACCTGTTGAGTATTTTAGTTTGTTTAATAATAATAAATAATCAATCAGTAAACACACCATAATAAACCAATGATTGATCTTTTTATTTAGATACATGGTTCTGTCCTTCAAAAGAAATTATTGCCTCTATTGAATTGAAACATCTCTATTCCTCACATGAGTAAGTGGGCTTTTTAAATGAAGATCATTGTGTCCCTTAGTTGTTTAATAACAGCTGATAATCTTGGAGTCATATTCAAATCTGGAATGAGTCACTTCTGTGTTAAAGTAGAATACTGTGACTCGTGTGAACACGTAGAGAATAATTTCAGGCCTTAAAAGTTCCGTAAAGCCCACTCATGTTTGTGTACTGTATATTAAAATTTTAAAAATTATCTGTCCTCTGCTGTTATTTAGGAATATATTTCAACAGATAATAATTCATCAACATCATTGAGTGTATTTTTGGACTTATATAAGTTTTTAGTCTTTTCAGATTTGTTTTCTAATAGTTTAGAGTATAGCTAATACAATAGAATGGTCATGCACTCTAATGTGCTTTATTATTACCATGCTGCTGGGTTATTTTTTCAAGTCACTATAAAATTACCAGTATTTTATTGATATTTTCATGCTGTTTTAAATTATTTTTCTTTGTGTATTGTAATATTGAGTTTTAAAAAATAGTTCTTGCAAGTGAGGATAACTCCTCTATATGATTTTATGGTGGAAATTCACTGGATTAATTTTGAAATTTGTATAATCATAGCATTCCCTCACGTTGATGGTGTCTTCTCAATGCAATTGTTTTGTTTACAGTAGCCTCTACCAGCGTGTAACGCTTCCCCACCTCAACCAAGGGTCCATTATAAATCAAGCAACCTCTCGGCTTGCTAAGGATGTTTTGGTCACAGTTCCAGATGACTCTTCACATGGAAAGATGGTGTCCATCAACAACATAAATAATGCCAAACAGGTATTTACAGGGCGTGCTTCTTATAGGTGAAATATTTAATTGCTTCTACAGTAAATCTCAATTTATTTTCTTAATCGCATTTTACCACCTGACCATTACCTTACTCCCTCCCTCTCCTTTTTCTATTAGCCCATTTATACGACTTGTAAAATCGAATTGTGCACCTGAAGATATTATGATGAATGTTGAAACTAAAGTCATTTTTAAAGAGTAGAGTGAAAATTAAAGTTATGAGTCTCCATATGCCAGACTTATACAAAGGTACACCTACAGTTGATTTTATTATAGAGATTTATAGGATGATATTAGTAACAAAAAGTGAAGCATTTCTCTCTTCATATATACAGATCATCAACATGCCTAGTTGATAAATTCTGAGAAAAATCAGGTCAGTATAAACCCATCAACAAATTCTCTTAGCGTTGCATCAGTCACAAAGAAATGCACTGCTATTTTGGGGAATGGCTTGAAATTTAAGAATGGAATAATAATTACATTTTTTCAGTATTACTCAGCCTGGAGCCATTCAGTTGGTAGTAGTCCAAGTACTATAATTTGTGTATGGAATTAATGGAAAATAACTTAAGCAAACTTTTTAATGAATGCTGCAAGTAATCAAATGAATTTTCATTCTGATACATTTAACCTCAGCAAAAATTTTATGTTAATAGGTAAAAATAGCCAACTGGAGATGTTTTTTCCCAATTATTCTTTTTCAAGATATCATTGGTTAGTTGCTAAGCCTTTACATTAAATTTCTTTAATGTTTACCATATGAAATTAGCCTACAACTTCTAATTTTGTTAAAGCCCTTTAATATTTTGGCTTACCCATAGTCCCATTCTGGAATTAAGTCCATGTACCACATCACACCAATTTTTCATGAAGTGAATGGAAACTTAATAAGATCATATATAATTTTCCAAGTTATTAGAGAAGATTGATTGAAAGCTTAGATTAAAACTTTGAGTGTTGCGATGGATTATAACATTTGAGGCCTTTCAAGTATTGAATAAATTTAAAAATACAGTCACCCACCATTCTGGAGTCCTTTGACAGACATATCAGACAAATGTGGAGTTAGAGTATGGTTATTATTTTTTTCCCCCTTCCTACTCTTCTGCAGCAGCCTCATTCCAATCCCTGAGGGTTTTCATGGCTGCATATCATTTTAAAATTCCTAATTATGTACTTTTGCATTTTGTCATTGGTCTATTGATGCATGTAAAGTTCTCTTTTGTATGTGGATCTTTCATCAACCTTGCCTATGGAAACCCTTTTGCTAATCCAAGGGATACTTGCTCCTTTCAGTACTAAATAAAAGACTAAATGCCACTGTTGCATTTCGGTTGACGCCATCTTAAAACATGTAGTCATATATCTTGAATCTTGAAAGGACTTGCGTGAATAATCACTGAAATCAGCAAAAAGATGTCATATGAAGGATCATGTAGATGTGCTCCTATGGTTACGAATCCAGTCAATTGTGCTAGTCACCATTTCCTTTTCAGAGACAGTGATGCAATTTCACTTATTTGCAGCACGTGAAAACCCATATATTCAATATTTATTAGGTTTGCTGATCACACATACAGAGGCAATGCCATTTCTGTTTCTATTTAATATTTTCTTTTCATAAGCTTGCCTAAAGTTCAACTTTTAATGTTAGGCGCTAAAAACTGCTGATTACAATGAATCGTTGGTTTGAGTTATTTATGAGAGAAACATTCAGTCAGAGTGTTTCCTCTCGTGCATCTTCTGTTGGAGATGAGGAATGTATTGATCAGAAGCAGGTGGGTCTGAGAAGTTTGTGGATGGTCATTAGCAGTGTTAGCCTTGCTCGATATCCCTGGCATTCATTCAAAGCGTGCGCTATTTAACAGGATGCGGGTGATGACACGTGCGTTCAGCGCAAGCAGCAGCAGCACCCTGTCCCTCCGGCTACATCTTCCACCGCCATCATCACCTCTGCCAGCCACAACATCAGTTCGTGTGGGTCGATCACATCACTTGCGTCCGTGCAGGCGGAAGGAGAAAGCTGTGCAGCGAGCACCGGCAGTGATGCTACTGCTGCTGCTTTCATATTAGCCCCTACGCCAGCACAGCTTGGCCGTGCACCTCTACAACGAAGACAGTCTCTTGGTAAGAGAAATATGTCCGGGGATCTCCCAGTTGATGCTTCCCTGTTGATGGGCACTTAACTTCTCAGTGCGGTGACTTGCGGAATATAATTATGATATTCGTATTTTTTTATGAAAAAAAAATCTTTTCCGCTAAACATATTTTATAAAGTCTATAGATTTCTAAATAAACAAGATATATTAATAACAGTATGCTATAAACTTAAGGGAAATACATGGCTACGTACTTGGATACTTAGAAAATGGCAGTCACCATCAGTTCCTTTGGACACGTCCACACATCACCATAAATATTTGAGGCACTAAATCTGTGCTTAACCCTTTCGCACTGGTGCCCTAAACTGAAATGCCATCCCTGCATATGAGGGCGCAAGGAGAAATTTTGTCCCTCTCTAAGGACGGAGCATTTGATAAATATAAGTTCCCAGGCAAAAAATTTTTTCTCTTGGACCCTTCTCTGCAGGGAGTTAGACCTTTTCCTGTCATTGTTTTTAAAAAGACATTTATAATTCAAATTCTACAAATATAATGTGAGGAATGAATTCCTTGTGACTAGTTGTGCGTATGCAATCTGTAAACAAAATGCTATCATCAAAATTAATACTTATTTCAAAAAGGATTACTTTGCATCATTTCCATACTTGAAACAACAATATCGTTAAAAATAACTATAATTTTGTTTAAAATTGATATAAGCTCAGCAAAATTACGGGAATTCAGTTTTTTTTAAAATATTACATGATTTTTGTAAAAACATCTGTTTAAATAAATGCACTGGACAAACAAAAACTGACCACGGACACCTTCCAAAAAATGGGAGGCCAGACCATCCGAAGGTCAATTAAGGATAGCCAGGGGCTGGCAGAAGGGTTCGACATCCTGCACCATTAGGTCAAAACAGGAGGAAAATATACCTGGGATAGCTAAGGCAGAGCTTTGTCATTTGTAGTGAGGGGATAGTACTTGAATAACCAAAAAAAGGGTCATTCGTTCTGAGGTGATAATTCTGAACGACCGATTAACCGGTCTTTCGGAGCGAAAAGGTTAATAAAGCCATGAATAATGAGAAAACTGGAATTACCATCATACTCTTGAAGTCTTGGCTAGTGGGGAAGAACATACTTTGTCATTTAAAGGCATAAAGGAATACCAAAGGAAAATTTGCCATCACAGATGGTGTGTTTTGTGTAAGATAAAAATGTTGATGATTGGAGCTCGTGTGTTTGATTGGCTGAAATAGTCTGGGGTAGATGCTCGAGAGGAATGCTCATACTGAAAGGTTCATATGACAGAAAATATGAATAAAATAAATTAAATGCATATGACTCTGGTTATTATTACCAATAAAACAAAATAAAAGTAGTATATTTTATGGATTTCCACGGAACAAAATAATAAATGACCAGTTTTTGACAATAATCGTCATCATCTGGTATTATTACCAATAGAATGATGTCAGAATAGCAAGTGTGTCATATCTTGATTTATAAGCCTTTCTCATTATTCTTCAGACAGGAATATAATGTGGTTATGGAACCATGAACATATTCCAACTGAAAATATAAATATACAATAGGCACTATATCATATTACTGAAGTCAATCAGCACAGCCAGGCACAAGCTGGCACTGAGTCTATTGGGAATGGATTTTAGAAATAGGTGAACAATCTGAATGAATCCCTTTTCGCTCTGGATGTTTTTAGCATTATTACAACATGCGCACATGTCATTTGTTTTTTACATCCCTAGGAATGTGGATTTATAAAAGTGCCACATGTATCTAGGAAATGCCTATGTTTCTGGAGATCATTTTCACTAAATTTTTTTATGATGCAAATAAACATCTATGATTTTGAAAGATTAACATGAATAAATATTGCTGGTTTTTTCTGATTAAATACACATAAGTAAAAGGTAAAATACCTCATTAAAAAATGATGGCAGTTATTTTTTCTTATATTCATTTCAAGGTCTTAAAAACTATCAGATATTTTGCTCCTGAAATATGGTTGTGTAAATACTTGAGATAAGCTTATATTTGGCCAATACGGTATATGTCCTAATTTTTCTTTGCTTTTCATATTTTTATTGAGGAAATTAATTAATACATAATGCAACCTTAATTTCCACAGTGTTTGAAATGATATTGTGTTGTCCTCATGCAATTGTCCTTAATATTTTTAAAATTTTCTTGTTGATCTTAGAAATTTGTCCAGAACATAATAAGTTCCAGGGATGTATTCCATGAATCAGAGTCAAACATGGTTGGTTATTTTTCATTGTATGAAATTAGTTTGTTTGCCTTGGTATTTACAAATGAAGTACATGTTTTAGTAGCATCCTTTAAAGTATTTTATTAAACTTGAATTCAAATCAAAGTGTCCAATTCACTACCAAAAAGAGTGATATCCATTTTATGTAACATTTCTATGTGTGGTTTAGTTATTTGCTGATTACATTTATGTGCAAATTTGAATCAGTTTAGGCAGAATTGAAATTTGATATATTAGATGGTATGATCTTTGTGCCTTCCTGTTTCTTACTTTTGTAATCATGCTTTATCATTTATTTTACAATTATTTTCTCAAACTCAAATACATTATTTTCTCAGCAAATGCTTCTCCTGTTTCTCACTCTCCTGCCTTTCCATCTGGAGGAAATACTCCAACTTCTTCATCTGCATCCACAGAAGGTTTACTGATAAATAATAATCATACAGAAGAAAGAGGTGATAGTGCTTCAGAGGTTTCAAAACAGCAGCAACAGCCAATTCAACAGCAGCAACAGCCAATTCAACAGCAGCAACAGCCAATTCAACAGCAGCAACAGCCAATTCCACAGCAGCAACAGCCAATTCAACAGCAGCAAGTACAACAAATGCAGCAACATCAATTGCAACAACAAGTGCAGCCGCAACAACAACAGCAGCAGCAGCTCCAACAGCAGCAGCAGCTCCAACAGCAGCAGCAGCACCAACAACAGCAGCAGCACCAACAACAGCAGCAGCACCAACAACAGCAGCAGCACCAACAACAGCAGCACCAACAACAGCAGCACCAACAACAGCAACACCAACAACAGCAACACCAACAACAGCAACACCAACAACAGCAGCACCAACAACAGCACCCGCTCCAACAACAGCAGCAGCACCAAATACAACAACAACAGCAGCACCAAATACAACAGCAGCAGCAACAGCTCCAACAACAACAACAGCTTCAGCAACAACTTCAGCAGCAGCTTCAGCAGCAACAACAGCAGCAGCAGAGCCAACAACAGCCACACCACCAGCAACAGCAAATGCAACAAAACCAACAGCTCCAACAGCCCCAAGCATCTCCTAGCTCCAAGAAAAGTTTCTTCAAGAAAAATGTTGAGGATGGAATGGACAGGTATCCACCAAAATTTCTCCATCTTTGTCTTCTTGCCATGTACCAATGTTCATTAATTCTTTCTTTATTGTTTTTTTTTTGGAAAATCTGTCACCCTATTAACTAATCATTTTCATTTCATGGCACTCTAGTCCTTGGTGGTACCATCCTCCTCCATCACCTCTTGTGAATCTACATCAAATAAAATGTCAGATAGCCCCTTCTCCCCTATTCACTTCTCTGTTGAATTCAAAATTTTTACTCAAATGCAATATTTACCTTTGCCTTACTTAGTTCAAGGTCACTTTCTTATCACTCATTCATGGCCATTCTTACTAATCTTATAATTTTTTATGAGAAACCATCATTTCTAGTCCCTGGTACATTCCATTCTGGCTAATTCCATCAAAGGTCTTATCTGAAGTCAATGTATAAAAAAATGCAAATCTGTGTAATATTCATAAAACTTCCCCATTTTCTGTCTTAAAATTAACATTTGATCACCATTAGGTACCACTTTTATACCAAAATCCACTCCTCTATGTAGATCTGTTAATCAAAGTACATGCATAAAATCTTATATGCCACCCAGAACAAACAAAGCAGCAGTAGATATAAAGCAGATTTCAAGAGGGGGGGGAAGGTATGGGGAGGGTGGAGGGCCAAAGGATGGGTTGTAAAGGTGGCAAGATTTTATGAGGGGTAGGGAATGGTATAGCAAGGAGTGGGGTGTGACTCTTGAAAGTCTGTTCGTTCATCAAAAGGAAGTCCTTGCCCTGTTGAACAATTTCAAACTGTTCCAGGGCATCCTGTCTAGATCCCTTCCCCTCCACGTGGAGGATTTCCGGGTTAAATGTGCATGTGTGGTTATCTCCAAGGAGGTGTTTGACCACCAGTGAGGTTGTCAAGTCTCCCTTCTTCCAGTCTTTGTTATGTTCTGCCATGTGGGTGGCATATCTCCTATCCATTTGACCGATTTAACATTTCTCACACTCATTGCACTTGATATTAAACACTCCCGACTAGAGGGTGGGGGTGGATCTTATCCTTGGTGTGACACATGAGGCTATCAAGTGTCACTGGATTAAAGAATTATGTTCTATAAACATCTAAAAGGATGGAATAAACTCTCACCAAATTTGTCAATTATGGAACAGTATACTTTTTATTGCCGTATTATGAATCACTTCCACTACATCTCACCTAACTCTGTTTCTTTCTGATCCTATTTCTTCTCTGGTCAGCTTCTGCACTGCCGCCCCCAGTCTCATCATTATTTTCTTCTGGCATACCGCCTTATCTTCCTCTTGGCCCTGGATCCCTTAAAAATATTCTACCATTCTGATTAATACCCATTTCTCTTCCACTCTCAGTTCCTCATCCTTATCCTTGAACTCTTCCACTATTGGTTCGAACTATATTTTCATATTCAATCTACTGATTGGCACAAATGTTCTTATTTCCCTTTTACTTGGTGGGAGATTTCTTCTTTCCAACATTTTCATTTTGTACATTGTTTTGTCCGTCTGTTTGCATATTCTAAGTGCATTATTTTGTCTTATTTGTGGTATGTACATTCCTAGTGCATGTTTAAAATTTCCAAATCTGTCATTTTTAGCATCTCTTGTCATTTTATTTCGGCTGAGTGAATATTAAGCATTTTTAATTCTTGCTGTGTAATTTGATTACTCTTCACGGCTAAATGAATTAATTTAATATGATCTAAATATTTATTAGGCATTCGTATTTCAAATAGAAAATTTATCTAATTTCTTTATCTGTTTCTTATATTAACGATTCACTAAATAATTATGTTATGACAATATGGAGTGTCTAAACATTAAGATTTTGTGACACTCAACCCAAAATATTGAAATTTTTTAAGATACTTCCTTCAGATTTATTTATGTCATTATCTATGAAATATTCAAAGTTGACAAAAAAACAGTGAATCATTTAGTTTTATTTGGTGAAAATTCTGTAACATATTTTAAACTTCATTGCTTCCAAAATTATTAATACATTTGTTAATTGTGTAATTATTGCATGTTACCCTATAGTTTTAGAAAGACTATACATTTGTGATAAGTACACCAAAATAAATAATCAAAATATGCAAAATACAACTCAATGACTGTAATATGCTTACTTTTTAAGAAATGAACTAGTATGCTTGTTAATATTAAATAGAAGAAAAGTCTACAAAGGTCCTAGATTTATTTAAATTATCAATATTAGTTTCTAAATGTATAAAAATTAGATAAGAATATTTATTTTCAAGCTGTCAATGATATTTGCAGGGTCCTCGAGCAGGTTAATTTTGAGGTCAAGTTTTCATCGTTGCCAGAATTTAAACCGGAGGAATGCCAGTCACCAAGTGCCATTGGTGGTGCTGGAAGTGCTAATAACGTTGTCCCTTCTAGTCCTCGATTGCCCCCTTTTGTGACCCAGGGGTACCATCATCACCATCACAGAGCCAAAAAGCAACCTCAAACTCCAGTAACCAGCACTCCTCATTGCAGTATGTATTTTATTGAAATAGCCTTATTTGTTTAGTTGTTGAAACAGTCTTGTTGACCTCAAATGATTGTCTTATATTCTCTTTCTTATATAAATTGTCACATATTAATAATAAAATGTAATGATTCATAATATTAAAATTAATATATGCAGCTAAGTATTCATAAAATTATATTATTTTATGACTTAAATGTATATATCTTAGAAATGAATTGCATTAGTCAAATATCTATCTTTATTAGTTTTCTGTGCATAAAGTTGTAATGAAGGTAAGTACATATGTTGGATCAATGTTCTCTGTACCAATGTATCTTAAATTGGTTTTATGTTGTTCTGGTTTTCCATATCCCTGGACTATGTCCATACTGTTGTTATTATAGCAGATAGATAATACACTAGTTCATGGGACCTCTGATTGTCCCACTAGTGTGGCAAGGCAAATCTACCGTATTATGGTAGCAGAATATTTGATTTTCTTGTGGTGCATGTTTGCAGAAAATGGTAAAGTTAAATATTTTTAAAGGAAAGAAAAAGGAATACTCTTAAGAACAAATAAAGATGATTCTTGGTTGAGGCTCCGCGGTGTCTTGGATTTAAAAAATCACTTCTTCCGGGGTTTCTCCCGTACCTGTCCATATTGTGGGGACAACAGTTTCTCCAGCGTTGCAGCTAGTGTCTGAAGACTTCGGACCTGAAGACGCTAGCTGCAACGCTAGAAAAATTGTTGTCCCCACAATATGGACAGACACGAAAAAAAAACTGGAAGAAGTGAATTTTTAAATAAAGATGATAGTATACAATCAACTAGAATTAAAAAAATTAGGAAATCTTATTTCATTTTTGTTGTATATGTTTTTATATCCCATAGTACTTTGTTTCTTTCTTTTAGATTGACACCTTTAATAGTAATAAATCGTTTCACAAGTTCACCATCTTAAAATCAGCATAAAATTGCTCAGTGATGCATAGAAAACAATTTCAATATGAAAGTTTTTTTGAAAGTGGTTTCTATTTACTGAGTTCCTTTATTTTCAAGCATTTAGATGGCATTCAGGAAGTCATAAATTAACTCAGGTGGAAAGTTTCACTTGTTTAAGAAATCTTAATCTATAATCTGGTGCTTTCCCAGCATATTGTATTTATAAATTCCTCTCGGGTCTTCCACCAGGTGAGAGTGTCTTTGAAGGCTGATGCTAGCAAGAGCTCCTAATCTCCTTGCTGTTATAACTGTTTTCTTTTAATTTACTTACTAATTGAGTTCATTTTTTTATCTGTTCCAACATTGATTTAGTGATCATGCAGAAAAGTAATGAAAATTTTATTGTAGAAGGGAATCTATGGAATAACTTTCTTAAAATCTTGCCTTTTTAGGTTTTCCAATGGCTCTCTTAACATATTCTCGTAATGCAAGGTAAAAATAATGGGCAAGAAGGCACAGCCTTGTCCAGATTTCCTGCACCATTAGTTTTGGCCAATTTACCATGCCAAATGCCTCTTAACAATGCACCAAGCAAATAAGTAGTGAATATTCAGGCATGTTATTATGGAATACGGATAGAGTAATGGCAAAATAAGTAGCTAACTTCCATAACCCTAAGCAAACCAAAAACCTATAGTTACTGTTCCTGGCCACTATTATTGTTCTCATTACTCCTTAATCATCTCAATACTCCTTTCAGTTCCTAATACATAGTCCCTTATCTCTACCTATGAATCCGCTTTTCTCTGTTCTTCTTTAATTCATTTTTTGTACATATTTTGTTATTACAATTAGAGTTCAGTTATCATTATAAATAAAATTACTGCACTGGAGTGCTAGTAACCAATAACATTTTTTCATTAAATGATATGAATATAATACATACTGTCTTTCAGTATAGCAATGAACTCATACTCATTTGTTATTTATCTTTTAGATACAGATGAAGATGGTGACAGTGAGAGTACACCTCTTGCTGCACCAAAATCAGCACGGCTCGTGGGAACAACATTTTTTGGGCCCGATTTCAATCCTGAAGCATTTCGAGGTGAGAACATCATGTCAACAATTTATATTTTCTATTCCAGTTGGGAGGTATTTTCCACCTTTTTATTTAATTTATTTTTAATCTAGAAGAGGATGTCATTTGTGCATTTTAAACTGAAGTAAATAGGTAGTGAAAAGTTTAAATGAGGAAAACACCATTTAAATATAGTTTCAAGTTTTTGAAAATAAATGTTATGAATTATTTAGTATATTTTTTCTAGAAAAAATAGTGGGTGAAAGGGGATATTATGAGGGTGGGTATGAATTCACCCTGATTAAGGCTAAACACCACTGCCCCAAAAACGGTTTTCCTTCTCTTCGCCCAATGATTGAAGATATCAAAAATAAAATTTCACCTTGAAATTAACGTTTCTACTAGAATTTTTCGCTCCTTTTTAGTTTTTGATTTAAGTTCAGTTTATTCAGAATATATGACCAATTTTGTGTTAAATATTTTTTATGGAAAAAACCAAAAGAAGCGAATTATCTTTGATTTTCAAGAATTTTACTGTGCCATTTTAAATTTCATTTCATGCAAGTGGTAATGAGTAAATAGAATAATTAGAATTTACTATTTGATGCACCGGCCACGACTGCGCTTTCCACAGTTAAATGCAGTTTCGCCAATCTATGTGCCTGCAGGTATAGGAGGGAGAAGATTCTTTGTCATATATTTCCTAAATCTATTTGATTTTGATCTGAATTATGTTCACACTGAAGGAGAGCTTCATTTTACCATTCTCTCTACTGGGAAGATCATCATATACAACACAAGACTTTGTCTTCCCTATGGTACCAGAGTGACAGGTCACATTTAAGGTTCGCAATGCTTATCGTGTTTTCGTTGGTAACTTATCGACATTTCCAGGTTTCTGGAAAAATCATAAATTCAAGCTACAATATTGCGATATTACAATCGGGTTACTTATGAGCCATGCGAAGAAATTCCTTCAACTGACTTTAATATGAGATACTTCAATAC
>WURS02000014.1:2520077-2536811 GCA_011762765.2 Rhinocypha anisoptera | reverse complement strand
TCTATAATATATATATATATATTTAATCACTCTTTCTTGAAATAACCTACGAAAACGAAGAATTCAATAGTTTCTGGCTTTATCCGGTGAAAATTCATTATTAAAACAATATAAAAAATTGTGATTATCACGTAAAATTGATTTTTGTTCGACCGGCTTCATCGCTAAGGTGACATCCTCAGGTGTGATGATGTCGCCTTAGCGACGAAACCGGTCGAACAGAAATAAATTTTACGCGAAAATCACAAATTTCTTTACCTCCACAGTCACTCCAGATCAAGACTCATTAATGCGTAGCCATTTATTTATTTATTTTCCAATCGCCCACGTGCAGCAACAAGAGGTCAGTCTACAGTGGACACCGCAACATTTTTAACAATAACATTGACGAAACACATGGAATGCAATGGAGCAGATATTTTCCCACGTCAGGATATCACCGAATTCCAGTTTCACCCAGGTCGAGACCGTTCGCAGTATTTGTCACCAAAGAGAAGGCTTGTATGAATTCACCAAGATGCCTCTTGGGCTGGTAAACCTCCACAGCCGAGTTTAACCTGATGATAAAGTAGGTGGTGTGTGAAAGGTGAAAAGAGGAGGTCCGAATGTCCAAACCAGGAGATGTCTTAGAGTACGTGGATGGAGTGCCGATTACCAGTAAAAATAGTGAAGGAAGGTTCGGAGAAAATTGCTAGATTCGACGACTATTTCTGTGACAGCCATACTTTGATGGAAAGCAGGAAGGAAGCTCTTAGCTATCACGTAAACCGATCGTCACTGCGAAAATAATATACAAGTATCGTACTTTTTCACAGACTCGTGTGGAAAAGTAGGATAAATATTCATTTGATAATCCTAGATTTTTATTTATTTAATATAGCCCCAAAAACAGCAACAAGGCCTTTTGCATTTGGTCTTTCAAGTAAAAGAATAACGAATCAGAAATGAAAAATAAATAATAAAACTAAGCAACACTGGAGGAAACACAATTTAAATAATTAAACATAAGTTACATTTTAGTTATAGAAAACTTCCACGCAATGAAGCCGGACGTCGTAAAGTTTAATATATTATGAGCTTTACTAGAGAAACCACTCCACCTCGGCAAAAACGACCATCGCCTCACAAGATAAGGTGCAGGGCCCAAAAAACAAACACTGCCAAGTTTTCGTTCCTAAACAGAGGTATTGAAGAGTGGAACAGGTTACCTGAGGAACTTCTTAAGCCCTTTCCCAAATCCCTACAAACTTTTAGGAGAAAATGCAAGGAGTTTTTGATTAATTATTCAATCCTGTAGATGTTGTTTTATTTTTTGTAGATGTGAATTGTGTTTTATAATTATCTATGTGTTTTTCTTAAATGTATAAGGGGTCTTTTCGTATAATATTTTCTTATTAATTGTTGAACATATTCATGTCATTGCCACCCGGCTTGTAGCCGACTTGCAATGTGTACCCCCTAAATAAATAAAAAGGAAAAGAAAACAATCAGTAAAAAAGAGAAGCTCTTGCATAGTACCCTCCATATATTATCAAGGTTTTTATGGGGAATGGTTCTCCCATAATGTATGCATCCATTAATGAGAGGCAGATTTTTTTATTGTAATGTTTTTACAGATTAATTTATACTAAATCCAAAAGGATTCTGATCCACATAAATTAATAATATTGTATAAAAACTAAGTTTTTTAAATTAAGCATAAATATTCCTCAGAAAATGTTTGTAGAAAACTGTGAATTGTTTAAATTAAGTACAGGCATCCCCCAGGTTATGCAAGTCTCAACTTACATATCTGTACTTACATAAACAGCCGCTGTCCAAGAAAATACCATTTTGCATACGTAGTTTATGCACAATATATTTTTGCCATGGTCATATATTAGACTGTGTGTGGAGAAAATATCACTAAGCGTTAGTTTCAATGTGATAACCACATGATGCCTACCAAAAAACAAATTTTATGTACTTTCATAAACATCCATGGATTTTTTATTTGAATTTCTGCAGACACAACCCTTTATCAGCATTTTACCAGCTCTGCTGTTATTATCAGAGTAATTTCTAACATGCAAATTTCGACTTAAATAGCTGGTACTACATGAATTATGTAACCTGGGGGTCATCTGTGAATATTTTAATTTGTTTGATTCCTACAATTCAGGAATGAAAGCATAATTCCATCATCTCCCTGAACCCCCAGATAGGATTAATTAAAATTAAGTTCTCAAAGTAACGTAAAATTAATATTTTTATATAGAGAAAATTTGGCTGGCAGTCTATGCATAGACTACCCACAGGAGCTGAGATTTAAAAGTGTCAAAACCATTTTAACTGACATCCTTGTTGATGGTGTCGGCCGTTACATGGTGGAAACGAATCATCTTAGCGAAATGAAAAAACCAACTTGGTAAAGTTCCCTCCCCTCCAAATCCAACCCTTCCCTCGCATACTCCCCCACCCCTCCTACATTTGTGTATATATAGCCTGCATTCTGTACTTTCCTGTATTACCTGATGATGACTTTGTAAGTCAAAACCCGGGTAGTCACCAAAAATAAATTGTGGAAATTTACCAAGTTGGTTTTTTTATTTCACTATGACATCCTTGTGACAAGGAACATGGAAAAATCTGAATTACTTGTTGCTCAATTTTGGTTTAATTGTAATGATCATATTTCACATGGCTAATAGTACAAGTCATCTTTCTTTACTGCATAGTTAAATAAAAGGCAAAGTAATGACTATTCATTTATTTTTTATCCATCATTCTCTCACAAAGTAACCATACCACTGACATCTGATCACTTGCATAAAAACATGCATAAGTTATAGTAGGACATGAAGTTTACCATTATAGCTGTCAACAAACCTCCAAAGGCATTATGTGTCAGTAGGTTCTCTGCAATGTGTGAAATATTTCATTTAAAGTATTACTGCATTTAGTCATACAAAGAATTGCCTATAGTGGTGCATTCAAACCCCGAAGGAGTATTGTACATACAAAGATAATGCAACATTTAGTGCTGTTTATGACAGCAACATGAGGTACCAAAATTTGTTTGAATCTAGAAACTAAACTGTAAAAACTAACAAATCATTTATACACTTCAATTCAATATACCAGTGTTTTGAGATAATCAGTGGGATATTAAGCACCTCCCACATTGCTTGCAACTGTTTATAATACATCAAGGTAACAATACATGTATCTATAGGCCTAGTCGTTAAATTGGAAACTTATGGAAAATATTTTTTTTCAATTTTTTGCAAGAGATCCAAGACTGACAGTCTTCATTATCACGTCACTTGTCATCTTTGATGAGGGGATATCACAGCATGTGTATAATTCCCCTTACATCATGGACCCTCCCATTCTACGATCAAATTTTTAAATGTATTGGGAATTTTAGACAGAAG
This sequence comes from Rhinocypha anisoptera, assembly GCA_011762765.2. NCBI lineage: Eukaryota > Metazoa > Arthropoda > Insecta > Odonata > Chlorocyphidae > Rhinocypha > Rhinocypha anisoptera. The sequence goes on along the minus strand of WURS02000014.1, from coordinate 2,533,395 downwards.
ACCACAACCCCTCATCTTGACCAAAATAAAGCATTTCATGAACCCCTTTATGATAATCATCAATGGCCAGGACACTCTATAAAGAATGTAGCACATTTCAAGATTAAATATCTGGTCGCAATCGTCTCTTCATTTTTCAGGAATGTTATCCCTGTTCACTCTGATGACTTCCCCGGTTTCGGCACGGAGCATGGAGGCCAAGGGCCTTCCCCAGTGCTAACTGGCACACGCCCTCAAGTTATGCCACGTGCAATTACAAATTCAACTTCCTCTATTCAAATACAAGTGAGGCAGCAGCATAGCTCACTGAAGAATCACTCATGCTGCGACACTGGGAAGACTGAGCATACTTGAGGAATTTCAGACTCATCTTCTGTCCAGTTTTCTCAAGGTGACTCACAGCCTGAAAGAAAGGAAGGATTTTCAACTCAAATTTAAAAACCAGTGCATTGAAACTACTCTCACAAGCAAAGGTCATGACATGCTTTCAATTGGAATGTGATCAAGACTACATTTTATTAAGAAAATCAAATATAAACACATGAGTTGTGTATGTACACATTGATAACTTGAGAGAGAAATTAGAACTTCCATAGCAGAAAATGATACTGTATATTTCACATAAAATTCATAGCATCATATTATTAAGTAAATAGCCCCCCCTCCTTGCTACAAAAAGCTATTGGAGGACTTCAGAATAAGACCCACGTACTAATTTTTAAAATACAGAATGGATCCCACTGAAAAACCGAACTGAGAAACTTCCACAATGAATTTCTTTGAAAAGTAAGATCTGGTGCTTTCCTGGTGTATTTATGTTCAATTAGTCTTCTTGGGTTTTCCACCATGTCAGAGGCTCCATTCTGGCCACGTTTCAACTCTCGACTAGAGGGTCATTATCAGGGCTGTTAGAGTGAACAGCCCTGAAGATGACCCTCAAGATGAAGAGTCAAAATGTTGACTAAAATGGAGCCCCTGACGAATTCTTTGAAAAGCTGTTTACAGTGACCACCTAGACCTTTTTTAAATGATGAATTTTTTTTAAATATAGCATTTACCTAATTCTCAAATAATTTACTTTTCTGCTGACCATATTCTAATTACCTTGTACAAGTACATTATTGAAGTTAAATTTACCAGTTTAAATGTCCATGAAAGAAACAGTTTCAGATGTTTGTTAATATAAATGCTAAATTAAACTTCAGTAATGGCATAAACCATAAGTCACTGAGTTTCCCTGTGTAGACTCACTATTAATATTTTCTACACTGCGCTGCTTGCTATAACCCAAAAGAAGGTGGTAAACGACTAACAGATTCCAGGCAATCTGTTAAACTCAATATATGCCATACTTGGAAAATAGAATAAGTTTAACTTATACCTGGAAAATAAACTGATTTAACAATAAAAATATGCAAATGATAAAAAATGCATGGATAGTGAGAAATGGGGACAGAAAGAGAATGTGAGAGTTTGAAGTGAGGAGCAGGAGAAAGATTGAATGGATGCTTGGAGTGATGATAAAGTGAAGAATATGAGGAGATTTTTATGGCATTTTTATGTGAGGGAGGACCAAATGCTGACAGAAAACATTAAAAAGTGGAAGAGAAACTCAACTCGAGACAAGAATGTCTAGAAAACAATGATACTAAGGACTAGCCAATGCAAAGAAAAGTCAACGAATGAATGGATGCAGCCTTAAAATTTCACACCTTCACCAGCGAGGGCAATAGAAAAGATGAAATAAGAAAGAAGCATGCTACAAATATTCACCTGGAGAAGGACTCCAATAGGATGTCGTCCACAGATTGTGTTACCATAATTCTTTAGATACTCTGTGAATGCTGAAGGGTTGAGAGATTCTACAATATCCATACCCTGTAAATTGAACAATGATAATCTTTCACAAAAAGATATCAATTATGCAAACAGTAAATTTTCACTTAAGGAAACCATCTTAAGTGACCTGAATGTAGATAATTTAATTACGTAACACATTCGATAAGACAGTCCACATAGCACTATAAATCCATAACAATGTAATGATTTGAAATTCAAGTCTCTTTGCTTCACTTACCATTCTATCAAGTCTCTGAATAGACTGATGAATTTCACCCCAAGTACGGTCATGATAAGTATATCGAAACCGCTGTCCCCAATGGCAAAAGTCTGATGAGATTACAAACAAATTTCGAGGGTCAGACAGATAACGAGCAAAAAGACGCCCATAATCTGCTTCTCTTTCAGGCGTTAGAGAACCCACTAAAACAGGAACAATGGTTACTGCAGATTTAAAGCTGGAATGACAGGAAAAATGCTCACTTGAAGCAACTTCCTCACTTGTTTTTTCAGGAAAAATGACTACAGCTAACTAAAAGCAAGAGCACACAGAACTATTTTCTCTAACTTATCTTGAGAGCCATGAAATACAAGGCCATAAAGACACATAAGCAAACTGTACAATTATGAGAGAAACATGCGGCTTGAAAAGGAAGAAGTATGCTTTTTTCAGTCACTGCTTCCAGGTTCCCTGAAGACCTTAAATAAAAAGTTTGATAAGAGAATAAAAATATAAGTAAGGGTTTGAATTACAAACTGATACAATATTGTCCCACAAGGAAGTTCCAAGGTGGGCATGTGGAGCTGCTTGTGCTTCATCCTAATTTTTTACTTATTTTACCTAACACTTCACTTTAATCTCATATTATCATTTCACAAAGGTTGACCTGAATTGAGGTTGAATATTGGAGCAAAAGGGAAAGGAAAAACCCGTTAGCTTTTTTCAAAATTAAACAAGAACGTAGTATATGAAGTTTAATCATGTTTCTTTGGTAGATCAGTGAAAATAACTGCATACTGAATATCTTACAGCAACAATAACCACAAATGAATAAATATAGATTATTATGTGACAACTCATTTATCTTATGTGACATAAGTATCTATCTATTGAGTGGAAGTGATGTTGAATGGTGTGACTTTTACTGCAACTGAATTATCAAGATGTATGGTCAATATTTAAAAAATGTAAAAAAGTGGTTTGGTTGCTGACCGGTCCACAGTTGAATTCTAGTTGATGGCTCTGGACAACATCTGCATAAAAAATAAGCATTGCAACTTTTAGTTTATTGTAACTTTATGCAAAGCTACACTTGACTTACACTGCCCTTAACTTGGACTCCATAACACAAAGGACTCTCCACAGTGAGCTCTGTCACCTACTGAAACCAACTTAACATAAAATATTTAAATATTGTATGTTAACTTTACTAACCAATTCCAACACAGATTTATTTTGGCACCATAACTGAGATAAAGGGTACAACACATACTAGTAATTTGTGGAAATGCAGTGAAAATGCAAATATGACTTCTTTATAAATATGGATGGATGGTAGAAATATTGAAAGTATATCTCAGTTTGCTACATAATTTTTATACATATTTTAAAACATGGATGTCTTCCAAAAATAAGAACATATTTAAGTAGATATTTCAAAAGAACTCGTTTCTATTTCCCCTGAATTCATAACTTTCTACATGAAATAACTCTTGTGAACTGAGGAACCCACCAAATGTTCATTATGTAAGACTTTAGACATTAATACATCTTTGGAATGAAAAAAAGCATCAATATTTAATATTCACATAAAATTTCCAGAACAAATACCTTTTTCTTTAATTTCCCATCCATTACTTAATGACATTCTCAATTTTCCAGGTTTGATCTACCCAGCAACTAAATATAGATTGTCTAAAATTCAGTTTAATGAATTAATGACAGAGAATCAATAGGTATTTGACAACCCAAGGAACTTGGACGATTTCTGCAGTTCGTACCTTTTGTCTCTTACTTACATACAGATATTAGGTTAAGTCAACCTCACCTTCTCAATAACATATGCCCTTTCAATAAAGTATCCTATACTACTATATCAACAACCATAACAATTTTGCTTTACAGAGATAAATTCCGTACTTGAAGATAAGATATACAGAGAAAGGCTTCAAAGCAACTCACTCCTCCATCACTTTTGCGATGTATGGTAGGTGCATTTCAATGCTGTGCTCATCTTCATCCACTTGCTGCTTCATCCACTCAAACTGCCTTGTTGCTGCCAGCTCAGCATATACTTGAAACACAGAAATTGGAGATGTATAACAGATTAACCTCATAGTGACAAAAATAATTTAAATGATCATTTAAAAATTAATTTCAGGCAATTCTATAGAGATTTCTCACTACTAGTAAACACTAATTACATTATTCATCAGCTTTATGAATACTCATATCTCATACAACTTCTATACTGTTGATAATGTAGTTACTACAAATTCACTCACATTGAGTTTACTTGCACATATCAGGAATTTCTTATTAGCTTGCAGTTGAGAGATATATCCTTTGTTCATTTCTTGAGATTTTCTTTAATAGTCTTAACATTTATATTTCATGGAAAAGTTTAAGTTGATATGGATAACTTAAATTGAATGTATTAATGGCATAGCTTCCTATTTTATTCCATTTTTAGGAATTGAGAAGATGTAGTAATTAGTTTACTTTTCAAGTGATCATAAAATGTGAAAAATTATACAGGATTTTATGCTATGCCTAGCTCCTTGATGCTTTTTCTTTCTCCTGGAAATTGCAGAAAGAAAAGAGTTCCTTTAACTTTAAAACTGTTCTAAGGCAAATGTAAACCACAAAAGCAAAATTAAATTTTGCATTTATTATACGATACTAACCACACTTGAAAATGAGCAACTAATTACAATTTCCCAGACAAAAGGATTATATTTAATGTTCTTTGTGCTATGTTAATTCTCAAATGGTTAATTAGAAAGTCAAAAACAACTTCTTCTGGATTCCTCAATACAAATATTGCATTAATTCAAATTTTTAAAATTTATTTTTAAAAATTCATTATAAAAAAGTAATAAAAGGAATTAGTACTTCATCTCTAAAATGTTAATGCCTTCCTTTTCTGCAAAATACAAATTTATACATTTCTCTCTTTCTTGAAATGATCTAAAAAGAAACTGAAAATAATTTGAAAAGGTAAAAAAAAAAGTTTTAAGATATTTGAATTTATTTACTAATTTTAAGATACGATGGAGTAGATTCCCCACTGATGACCATTATTTTAGCATATTCATTTTTAAGTTTTTATGTTTAAAAAGCATCATGCAATTAAAAATTTAATTCCACAGAAAAGATCTACATACTCTGTTCATCTATCACTAAATCATACAGTGGAGTACGATATTTTGCATTCACAGAGAGAGCACAGCCTGCAAGGCGAACATGGTGAGATGGCCCCAAGATGAACACTCGGCGCCTGAAAATGCAAAGGTATTACCAACAATCACCAATGAACATTTGGTACGAACTTCGCTCATTTCTTTACTGATGCTGGTTTATAATGGGACACTGAACAATATTAAATACTTTTGCGTAAAACGTATTCCACCAAAAAGTTGTTTAGAAGAAAAGTTTATTCACCTCAAAAAATGTAACATTCTAAGAGATTTTGGATATCAATTCCCATCCAGACTTTTCAAGAGCTAAAAAGAAACAACATTTTTCCTGTCTGCCCACCATATAAAATACTAGAGAAATATTTTTCGTTATCTCAAGTGGTTATGCTTCTGGTGATAGACATTTTATCATAAAATTACTAATGATAATTATGATTATGTAGCAGAACGAACTTAATAAAAAAGAACGAAATTGGAGATTAAATCAAGTACGTGTCTAAATCAACCATTAATAAATAATATATTCCAGGCTCTTATGAGCAAGACTAGTTTTTCAAACACGATCACTGAATGATACAATAAACAAAATCTACATTTTAATCATTATTCATTAAATATGAAGATAGAAGCAACCCTTGTGGTACAATGTTACTACAATATTTGTTGCACTTGAGGGCTTCTTCAAAAGACTTTTCTTTCATTGCCCCTGAAACCAACAATCATAGTGAAGCCTTTATTATCACAATATGTACTCATATAAACTCCAGAAATAACCAATTTGTTAAATAAGAAATACTTACACAACGTGAGGACTAACTTGTCGATAGGCATACGCTCCACATGCTCCACAATACTGATATCCTGCATGCCTGCACAATTGAATAAAAATGAAAAATCAGTATGGGTCAACAACAAGCAGTAATATCTTTTGTATACCAAAATTACACCCATTAAAGTACCTACAAAATTTTCATTCATTACCCTCCACAAAATTCTTTTAAAATAATTTGGGGGGCACATACTTAAACTGGTAGCCAATGCGTTATTATCCTCCTCTAACGATATTAATCAATTAACAGATCAATAAACAGTTCCCTCTATTTATTCTTATCATTACTTTTGTTAATTATTCTTGTGGTCCATGGAATTTTTTATATTCTCAGATAGATCCACATTTCCAAAGCCCAGATCTTCCATTTTTTCATAGGTCTTCCTCTTTCGTTCCTTTCCATTGGAGTCCATTTCCAAACAATAGATGGTATTCTTTCCTCCTTCATGCATCTTAGATGACCGTACCATTTCAGTTGTTTTTCATATATTGTTTCTAAAACTTGTTTTTGTTGACATTTTTTCCCTAATATAATTATTTGTTACATAATCTAGAAGGGTTAAATTACAGCATCTCCTCCAGCCGACAATAATGCATGTATCTAAAACCCACACTTCTGACCCATATGTCATAACTGGTTCTATCATTGCTTTAAAAAAAATCTTTTAGTTTAATGCGTCAATATCTTGTTCCACAGATAGGATGTAACATTTTAATAATTTTCTTTCCTTTGCCTACTTTCTCCAATATGTCACTGTTGTCTCTTCCATCACTTCCACCAACCAATTATAACATTTAAAAAAACTGTAATAAGTGAGAGATCTGATCTGTCCTCCATTTTTGATGCCCAATGTTCACACAACCAAGTTCCAAACTTGCTCACTGTTCTTGACTCATTAAGGTTCTTGGTCAACTACCAAGAATTTTTTTTTCTAATGTTGATCTTCAGTCCCATACCGTGACTGTGTTCTCCTATGTCATCAAGCAGTTATTGGAGATCTTTTAAGTTGTCCACAATCGATACAATATCATCAGTATATCAAATATTATTGACACATACCATTCACTTTCAATTCTTTTTCTAAGCCTTCAATCCTGAAAAATTATTTTCAGTGTACATATATGCTAAATAAGATAGATCACAGGAGACATCGTTGCCAGACTCCTCATTGTCTCCTAATCAGTGACCTCACTGTTCACTGGGCTTTCTGGTTCCAGTATAGATTCTCTAAATAGCAATTTTTTTCATCCATATCCGTTCTACTCTTTCCAGGGCTTTTTTCATAGTCACTGAAACAGAGGAATGGCAGTTTTGCACTAGACCTTGCAGTTTAACATTGTTCACTACTGTCATCGACAGTAATATCTCTGGTGCCATCTTGTTTATGTCCTCACTATTTTCCTAGACATGTGAGTGTCAATTTTTGTCAAAGCACCATACTGTTTCTTTAATAGTATTACGTCTTTCTCTTTGCAGATTATATTTCCTTGTTTAGAAGCTGGTGAAATTGACACAGTTGACATGTAGTTAAAATAAACAAACTGCTGGTGACCTTTATTTTCCTCTTGAAGGAATTGTATTAGAAAGAGGTCTTGGATACATTTGTATTTCAACTAATACTGCAATTTAAGGTACTCTAGATAAGGATTCTCTAGGGGTTCAGGAATGCATCTATGAGCAAAGAAATCACAAAATATTTCCATGCATCTGTATATTTGTCCACCTGTGTTCCATTCATTAACTTCCACACTGAATAGTTTTGCCAACTTTCATTCATTAACTATTAAAGAAGAAGTCTGAATAACATTTTATTGAACTAACTACAAATTACAAAATATTATCAAAATTTAAAGCTGCATTAAATAAAATTTTAATAGCAAATAATTTATTTAGATCGATTCAAAATTGGATGATGATGAATTTGAAAAAAGATTATATTGCTTGTTGTTACTGGTTATACAAAATTTTTGAAAACCACTTAAGGATCAGATGAAACATTGTTTTGACATTATTAATCAAAATAAAACTAATTACTGAATCAATTGAAGATAGTAAGGACATTTTAAAATGTGAAAGTGGACAGGCCTATGCTATTTCAACTAGTTCTCTTGATATATCTGAAGTTTTTGACTCAATAACTACAGTGGGAAGTTCACTTCTAAGTATCCTGAATATGCAAATATAAGCAATCACCATCACCAGCACAAAAATTCTATTCTCGATTTATATAATAGATAATTAAATAGATGTTTTGTTTAAAATTAATTCTTACGGAGCAATTATCGCTCTTGCAGGTCCATGGGAAAGCTCAGCTGCACCCAACCAGTCTTCCAGTTGCTTGTTCAATTCCTTTCCTGCCAATGACAAAAAATTAAAAAATTTTAAAAGGAACAATTGTTTCAGGAGGTCCAAATCTTGAATTCCACCGTACCATTACCTGTGAACTAGGTTTATCAGGGTAAAAATATGTTTGCATAAATCCACGTTGGATTCAAGTCTTGAATCCAAGACCTTTCATTTAGCAGGTAAGCATAATATTCACCATGTAGTTAACAAAAAGTTAAATGATTTACATAAATCCAAATTGTAACGCACCACTTAATTGGGTGAATATGAAATAAGCAGCTTATTATAACTCCCAAGTTCTGGATATTTAAAGGTCCATGAAAGAGTGACCAAAATATAAATATCCAACTAATATCACTATTTATCACACTACTGGCATGCATAAATCAGTTAATCACTAATTAATCGTGTTAAGCTACAAAGTACTCCACAATATTAATTGATGAGCATACACTTTTTCCGTATCTTTACTTCATAAATGGGATTTCACTGGAAATACGGTATGTATCCTCAGAACTTTTCTGAACCAAGCTCAGAGATTTTATGGGTAATCAATAATAAATGATTGAATCACACGTTAAAGTGACGTCCGAATTAAGAGAAATACTGCTTACTGTTCGGTGTCGTTATTAGGGCTGAGAAAGCATAATTTTATTGGGAAATATTATTGTATGCAGTATAAAAGTATGCTATTACTTCTTGTTGCAAGCAAGAATTTATTCAAATCAGATAAATAATTTGTACAATTTGCCGAATAATGAATATCTTAGCTTGAACAAAATACTGGGACACACAGGCAATGTCTAAATGCTATCGTTATAATGGGTCACAAATTATAGGTCACACAATCATCAAGACTAGTTTTAGGGAAACGCAATGTCTGTGTTCAAATAAAAGATGTCGTTCCTTAAAATCAGCATTAGCAAGAATTATTAGCACCAATTTAGTGTAAGTACATTTATTTGGTTATCGTCACCAAATCCGAAAAGTATAGGTCGATGACCTTCATCCATTGCCTATACTTATGGACGAATACCCCAACCCTTAAACTCCTCATTATCTCTTTAAGTGAAGATCATAGGTGGTAAGGCTTTCAAGCTGATATTAAATGAGTGTTAATGCTACCTTTGTCAGTGTACCAGCTTCCAGCATGCGTAGCTTGTCGTATTCCAGACATGATTGATATTCTTGAACCTACACCTAATAAATAAACGAAAGAACTGCAAGCACTAGAAGGGCACAACTAAATGATGAAAAATTTCTACCCTTTCGTGCTTTCCTTTCATTACTACGAAATCCCTTTCTTAACCCAAAAGTGCCCAAAAGCGTCACATACAGCTGCAGTAAAAAATGACGATCTATACACGCTGCAACGAGCAAATAGCACTGCAATAAATGTTCTGTTCTTAAAGTAATAGTCTTTTTTCCTTTTAATTAATAGTACTAAAATAGTCTCATTTAAAGTGAAAAGGACACGAAAGAGTTTTAACATTATTAATATTACGAAAAGCTGAGAAATTAATGCTATTGACAGGCATTTCTGAAATATACTTTTTCTAAATCACAATTTGCTGTACATTTTCATAAGTTAAATATAAAACTCTTTGAAGAATTATTTTTTTTATTTTCTTGTGACTTATTGTCTCGTTTAACGTTATATCATAGTCATTATAATAATGCTTTCACATATGAAAACGCCTTTTCGTGGGGCTTTTGTCTGCTAGTAACAAAGGATTCCTGTAGATGACAAAGGTTGTGCCCGCGAAAATGAACGATTACATTGTAACTACGTGTGTATTATAATTAAAGTTCATAATGATTTCCGCTATTTATATTTCTGCTTAATTTCACATCATAATCTTTTAAAGAAATGTCTCCCTTCCTCAGTTGTTGAATTTTCATTCATTCTCTCCTTTCTAATATGTTCAGTATTTTGTTAGTGACTGGTGGTTTCCTTTTTCAAACATTTTCTCAAACGTATAGTTTCTTCTACTACTTGACGTATTCCCTTTTTCAGGTGCTGCCATTTTTCTTCAGTGATCATGTTTTAATATGGATTTCCATTACTTCCTCTCATGGCTATCGAATCTCCATTATTTGTTTCCTCCGAATTTTTTAAAAGTTCTTAAGTGTTAAATAGTGGCCACAGTTGATATCTGCTTCTGGATTGCTTTTGTAATCCTACCTGATTTTTAAAATTGAGTTTTGATGCTTTGAGCTTAAATTGAGCTACAAAAATGTAGTTACGTCGACATCTACTTAAGTTTGCAGGAACCCTCTTTTACTTAGGTTGTTTTTAAGTAAAGTATTTGTAGAACTAAATTGTGTTGTTCACAGAACTCCAAACACCTATAACCTTTTTAATTTTGTTTCCATAGACTAAATTGCCCTACTATTTTTCCTTCATGGCCTTTTTCATTACATTACATTAGTCTCCAAGGATAGGGGAAAGTGGGTAAGAGTGAGACATGTGAGAGAGTGAGATGAATTTAAATTTTCTCTCTCTGGTGCTAGTGTGGTTTAAAGTTGAACAAATAGCACGTGTTTTGAGGTGTAATACACAGTAGTAGAGTTTTTGTTAAATGCTGCATTGATGGCTGTGGTCATTTAGCTCATCTTCAATTCATGCTTCTCTTTAAATCATGCTCTTCAAACCTAATTGGACGAACATTACACTCATGTCCTAAGAGAGGCTCGAACGTGTGATCTTTGGTTAGCTGGTGAGTGTTTTACCCCCAGGCTAACCCGGCTGGAGTGAAATACATATTGCTGCTATGAAAACACCTACTCTGAATGCAAGGGAGAACTTTTATGTAAGTAGACTATTTTATACTATATTTTTAATGCTCTTGATTAAAATTTCATCACTGAAATGAAGTTCACTCTAACAAATCTAGAAGGCAATATGGAGTTTGAGCTTCTTCTGACAATTTAATTTTAAGCATACTATATAAACTCAATTTAAGTTATGTTAGCTTCTTTTTATTAGAAGATGATGGGTATCACTGACACAGTATCTCATTGTTACTGAGTGTGTTAAAAATTATTTTTATGCTCAATTGTTAAGTCAAAATTTCTAGGAATATGAAGAGAACAGGAGTGGTCGATAAAAAGAGCAGCCAAAAAGAAAGGCCTAGCTTATCAAACTGTAGCAAGGTAAACAAATCACAACATATTTATGTGGTTTTCTAAAACTAGAACTGCTCTCAATATCAGTGGTTATTAAGAAAATACATTGTCTTATTTATAGATATGTCAACAAACACCAGAAAACCCTAACTTATTCATGTCTTATGACCCAATAAAGAGGTTTGAATGGTTTATATGAATGATCAGGAAAGGACTTTGGCAAACTTCATAGTAAAATGTTAAAAAATGTTTTATGGTTTGCCCATTGTAGAATGCTGGCTATTGAGATGGTAATAAAGAATAAGGTAGCAACACTAAAAACGGGTGGAAAATAAGCCAGGAATTGAATGGCTTGAGGTGTTGCTACATGGTTCAAGTTTGTTCAGCCCTTCAGACCAGAAGGAAGGGACTACAAAAATGGGAATGGAAGGTTGGAAGGAGGAATCTCTAATTGGAAGGAATTAAATGGATGCGATCATTTTTTAAATGTTCCCCAGCATTTCACACTGTTCATACACACCTCTGGATACAGTCGCCTATCTTATCGGTCCAGTGGTCTTTACTTCCTTTACTATGATGACAAACAAATTTTTATTTATAAGAATAATTGTTTTCTTAAGTTCTCCATTTTCGTTTTTCCTTTCATATATTTACATTATTCATTTGACCCCCTGTCAGTGCCTCTGTTAGGTACTGCACAAGAAAATGTAAACATAGCAATTGAAAAACTTGTATTTTTTATATGTTTAGGAAATAAGGCAATTTGTTATTATGGCTCATGAACACTGAAAGGAGTTTTTGAATTATCAGACAAAAATTGTTCACATCAAAATATGAGTGTAGTGAAAACTGAGTCACAAGCTGAGCAGCTTATGTGGTCACATTTGCAGTACATTTTTGCCTCTTCCATAAATAAAAAAGATTGGGAAAAATGAATTCCGGTTCATCATAAAAATAAAATTGATGATAAATATGAAGGATATGAATAATGGAAGGAAGACTAGGAAAGAATAGATCAAAATCATATGCCAAGACTAACATAGTCTTATATGATGATGATGATGGGTAATCTACCAGTTAAGGTAGGTTTTTGATGAGTCTCAAGTTAGATTTTCCCACTACCTCTTAACTTAATCCTTCTTCAAATCTGCATACTTCCCACCACCTATCATTTTATCTAAAATCCCTATTCTCTTCCTACCCCTGCCCCACTCATCCAACATTCCACCCTGTATCACAATCCTCAACAACCCATTTCCTCTGAGTAACCCTTCCAGCCACCTTCCTGGCCTGAATTTCATAAAGAAACCATTCTTAGCACTTCTTCATTAGCTTTCTTCTCTGTCCACTTCACCTTCTCCATCCTTTGCCAAAACCCACATGTCAAAAGCCTTCAATCTATGCTCATCATTCTTTCTCATGACCAATAGTGTTATAAAATTGATAGTAAATAAATTTGTAGCGGCATGCAAAACCATTAGGAGCCACTTATATGAACCAAAAGAAAAAGTAAATGCTATTGGAGATATGTTCTACGGCAATGTTTCCCAAACTTTTTCGAGGCACTGCCCCCTTAATTCTATAAACCCATGCACAAATGCCCCCCTATCGTAATCTGCTTATTTCTTTTCGCCCCCGCCGACCGGGTAAGCCTGGTGGGTAGCGTGCTCGCTGGCTGACCCAAAGGTCGCGGGTTCGAATCCCGCCCAGGGCATGGATGTTGTGTTTGTCCAGATGGGTTTTTCTATGTATTG
>WURS02000014.1:2504685-2519977 GCA_011762765.2 Rhinocypha anisoptera | reverse complement strand
AAGAGAGCTAGCACTAGATAGGAAAGGATGGAGGGCTGCAGTCAACCAATCTTCGGATTGAAGTACTGATGATATATTAATTTCTTACTTATTTTCACACACGCCACTGATTTGAAGAGCTTATATTGATGCAGACTAGACTTGAAACAATGCCTTAAAGAAAAACTATGTGAAACTGATATGTGCCAGTGTCCCTTTACTGCCTGTTTCTCTAAATTAGAGTGAAATCATGCACTTTGTCATTACGAATAATATTTTGTGTTGGTTATGGTTGCGAAATAATAATAAAGGATACTATTTTCAGGTGTGGCACATGCAACCCGTCACAGAGCACAGGCATATGCTCGATCGCTGTGGGAGGAAAGTACTGGTTCTGGGCTATTGGTTCCAGATCAGATAGTAGACTGGGCAGAAGTTCAGCCTGCACTTTCATCTGGGGATGCACCTATACTAGTCTGTTATTATAATGTGCCAAGGAAGCTTGATGGATCCAGAGATGACCTACAACCCGAAGATATAGATCCTTTCTTATGCACTCATGTGATTGTTGCCTTTGCTCGAATAATCAACGGAAAATTATCACCTCAAGCTTCATCAGACACTGATGTAAGTGCTATGTAAATATATTGTACGACAACCACATGCTCAATTTTATCACCCCACACAAAGCAAAATGAACAAATAAGAGGACCTCATTTCATGTTGTTAAGTCAACAATACACAGCTTTGATTTTATTTCATTAAGGTTAATAATTTCATTAATGACAGATTCTGTCAATGACAGACAGTATGTCAGCTACACAGAGCATCTGCTAAGTTTCACAAACAAAACCATATGGTAATTTTGCATCAAATTCTTAATTTTTCTTGAAATTATAAGTTGAAATATGACTTGTTCATGAAGGTGGATTACTTAGTGGTTTTCTTAATAATGTTTTAGTTGCTAAATGTAATACTTGAGGCCTGCCTGGTTGACCTGGGGGTAGTGCATTCACTGACTAACCCAAAGGTCGCGGGTTCAAGTCCTGCCCAGGGCATGGGTTTTTGAAGAGATGTGAAATGACCAAAGCCGTCAAAGCACCCTATGAATAAAAAATGCTACTACAATAATACCTGTGTCCATTAGTTTGGTTACAGGACTGATTTTATAGGGCATGATTCACAAGGATTTCATTTCAAAGGCTCAAACATTAATGCATTGTAGAAAAATTTGAAGAGTAATTAGAAATGGAAAGTTTCCTACAAATAATTCAAAGTATTGCTGTTAGACTGGACATGTGTGTATCCTGTGACTGGTTCGTTTTCCACAGTCCCCATATCACAAAGTGAGTTGCCAAGGAGTAGGTTGTGCCTGACTTGTACTGTTTGAGACTCTCTACTCACCAGAATTCACTCCTGCTGGTAACCTTTTTCTCCTGATAGTGAATTACCACATGAAAGTCTGTCTCTTGAATTTAAGGGATGACCAATCCAAGGGATGACTTATAGACACATTTAGTACAATGATTCGGTGTGCATAGGTTAGAAGGGATGACTGCAGATTGAAGGCTTGGTGACTAAAGTGCCATTTGTTTCACGCATTTATACTGTTTATAATGCCAGTCTTAGAATTTTGTAAAATACTATGTATTGTTATTATGTTTGGGAAGTGAAGCGTGTTCAAGTCTTGGCCATTGAGTTAGAGTTGAAGTTTAAGTGATAATGTAATTTGCCCTCAATGAATTGAGTGCATTAAATTATTTCCGCTCCCTTTCAACCCTTTTCGTATTCCTTTCATAGTATGGTTATGTTTAGCTAATTTCCTCATTAGGCCAAGTATTTTGTGTCAGAGTAATCTGGTGGGTAATTGTTTGATGAAATATTAATTTTATTCCCAGCCTGAGATTTATATCATCATCATCAAATGATTGTCTGCCCCATCGTCAGATTTCCTAATGGGTATCTTCTGCTCTTCTCTCTCAGCCAATCTCTTTTTATGTACTATCATACTTTCCTCCTACTTTGATGCAATCCGGTATTTATTTGTTTCCTTCCTCACTTTCTTTCCACAATCCCTTCTATGCCAGTCAGCAATAAACAATCTCTTTTCCTCTGGCAATATCCAATCCAGTTTTTTATCATCATCTTTTCCACCAAGGCCCTTTTTTCTCCTACTCTCCTCAATGCCTTATCATTCCTCACTTTTGTCTTTCCGGGTCTTTCCTTCCATTCTTCTCCGTACCGACATCTCCAGGGCCTCCAGTCTTTTTTCATCCTCCTATATTGACCAAGACAGTACCACACTCCATACCTAGAACTTTACTGGTCTCTTCTCCAGAGCCTTCTTTAAGTGTCCACAGAGTAATTTCTTTTCCTTTGGAACCCCTCTTTTACCTTTGCTATTTTTTTTGTACTTCTGGTGAACAAGACATATCCTCAGTTATCATACTCCCTTGATACTTGAATCTCTTCTCTTGTTCTGTCTATTCCTCTTCCAATTTGATCTTAATTTCCTCTCCTTTGCCTCCAGTTATCTCACCCTAACTCCTGACACATAGCCTCCTAGTAAATCTTCATTCTCTATTAATCTCTATTTTTTTCCGGGTGATTATCATTTCCATTGACTGGTCTGGACAACAGTTTTGCTAGTATATTCCTCCTGGCATCTTGAGGCTGAAGGTATCAAATAGCAATTTACACCAGCTTTACATAGCTATGTTGTGATTAGCTGCTTCTTCAAATTCTTGTGTCCTGCTTTACTCCAAGTATGCTCAGAGATGCCAGGAAGGCTGAAATGTTTGTTCTTTCTTGCTCACAGGCAGACAGAACCAACCATAAGTCACTGCAAAGGGGAAACTATTTTTTCAGAGATAGACAAAAGAAGCCATAGAGATAGTTAAAACACCTAGGAACATCAACATAGATGAATGATTTTCCTTAAAGTAATGCATGGAAAAGTGTGATATGAAATCTGGCCAGACAGAGAACAGCTACAAGATAGCCAGATCAATATATAGGTGGCAGCAATTGCAATCCGACACTTTCAACCAAAAGAGATACCAATAGGATTACTAATAAAACGATTGTGGTAAACACCCTAAAAGTCAGAGATGTGTTTTAATTTTCATGAATCAAAATGACACCCTCTGAATTTCACCTCATAATTACACATTATATTTATGGAGGTATTATCTTCATATTAAAAAATCCATAGAGAAATTTTAAACATTGCATTTTAGGTGAAATGATTGTATTTTAAAGCAATTTATGTATTTATAAATTTTTTACAGGTATATACCAGGGTGGTTGCTTTGAAAAAGAAGAATCCACATCTCAAAGTGATTCTGAGCGTTGGTGGTTATAGTGATTCTGATGGATTTCCATATGTTGTGTCATCTTCTGAGATACGGAAAAGGTGTTAAAAATGGTTTTTCTTTTTCTTTCTATTTTAGTTTTCCATTTCATGTATCTTATTTTTGATCATTGTTGTAAAAATTTTATAATACATTTTCATGTATGCACTGTGGCTAATATAAAATCATATTTTTAAAGAGGAACAATTATTGTTACATATACATTATGTTTACCAGTAAGTTTTATTATTTTCACCTTTACTTCATAGATTTGTGGACCAGGCAATTAATCTACTACAAGAGTTTTCATTTGATGGTATTGATCTTGATTGGGAATTTCCTGGTATTGGTGGAAAAACACAAGAAAGAAGTAATTTCACATTATTATTGAAAGATCTTCATCCAGCCATGCAGTCACAAAAGTTAACATTAAGTGTTGCAGTGGGTGCACCTAGGACTGTTATTGACTCTGCATATGAAGTCAGGGAAATGGCAAAGTAAGTAGGCATAATAAATAATTATACTTGAAATATTGTGATAAAAATTTAATCATCCAGCAAATTGTTTTATTTAATTTTGCAGTAGTTGTTGCACATGTGTGCAAGAAAATGAAATCGGGTGTTTAAATGAATGTTAAACTTTTAAGTGAACCAAGTAGTTACTAGATCCAATCTCAAAAAGTGACAACTTGACCTTCTATCATATTTATGCTGCTATTTGGCTGCTCCTGTCTTCCTACCCTCATAGATGTATAGTGTTAAACTGTGATGTCTTTCCTGATGAATGAGAAAATCAACAGATACTTTGCAAAATTATATGGCGTGTGTATTAAGGCAACATCTGCCACATCAAAAAAGTTCCTTGGTCATCCCGGGATGAAGAACTGTTCTGGGTAAAGGGTGTTCCCTAGATTCAAAGTAGGTGAAGCTAAGCAGTGTGAGAGTGTTCTTGACAGCTACTCTTCAAAAGTCGCCGGAGGAATCCAGCAGAAAGAGAATTGAAGGCAGGGGAGACCACTGCCTTCAGACACACAAAAGGAAAGGGCATGGAGACCACACCGTCCCTTCTCCCAAAAAACTCTGGGCTGGGCCACCACATCCAGGAAGAAGAACTGCTCTGAATTGGTGCTCTCCTGGAGCGATGAAAGGTTACGATGAGGTGTGGCAGGGGAATTACAAAAGTGTTTCCTGACGGCGACTCTTTGAGCGTTGTCTTACGAGGCATACAAGAGACCTGGGGTAGGTGGGAGCCCTCCGAGTTCGCTCCGACCCACCAAGTTGTGGAATGGACTCCCATGAGTGGTCCCTCCTGGATAATATGGATAATAGATCCCTTGAGGCTGTGGCCCTATGGGGACAGCCAAAAAGCCAGGGGTATTCCTGCCGTCCCCCGCTACATATAAGAGCTTAGAGCTTGAGAGTGTGGGGCATTGAAACCCTGAGTCAGCACATACCGAGGGGAGTGAATAATTGTGCAAAATTGTAAATATAATTGATCTTTTGGTTATTGAGTAAAAATGAAATTTATCCCTTCCTATTGCAATCTACAATAACGAAATAATTTATTAGTCCAGTAAATTCTCCCCCTGACCCCCCCATGGTTAGCAGGATAGATGGAGGATACTCATCACAGTTCTGCAAACGGCGGACTCAACTGAACCCTAAATTCACTTTTTAATTCTTGTCAGACCTGTCAACTGGTCAGGTAGTAGGGCGGTAGGACTGTACTTCGTTCACTACACTACCTCGAGAGAACAAAGTCTGGTTTATAGGAGTCAGGCGTGAGCGAACTGAACAATTTTTAAACCTGGTACGTGCACACCTCACAGATCCTGGTGGAGACAACTTATCAATCGCCAACTGATCTCTGTGCACCAGCCATTAAATCTACTTGGGTACACAAGCATCCTTGACAGTTGCAAATGCAATAATGCATATTTTGGTTATCTTGGGTATATTATATCATGCAATGCCCATTTTACGTCTTAGAAACACCATATTCCACCATACCAGATTCACCTAACTCTTAGTCTCTTTTAATGCTATTAACTAAGGCTCTTAACCTCTCTTTCTGAATCAACGCAGCGATACTTGGATGGTGTTCAGCACTGGAAAAAATGGACAATATTAAGTAATTCATAACTCACTTCTTATTGGAGATAAGGTATCAATTTTTACAACCAAAATTACCTTATAGTATCTCCTAAATTTTAAAAACAGTATGTATAGGTCTATTTAACAAGGAATGTAATTTAGTAGGCTAATACTTTTATCCTCAAATAATTTTTAGGTTCTGAAGACATTATATCATTATATATATTATATATAACACCTTTAGAACCTAAAAATTATTCAAGGATAAAACTTATGATGTTATATATATTTGTGTATATATATATACTTCAGGAAAACTCGGACGAGCAGCAAACACGAACACACGCACACACTTATACACATCCTCACACAGAAGAGGAAACCCTTAAAAGACTTGGGAAGAAATATTTCGGGGCTCTCTTGTCCCTTTGTCGGTCTGAGAGAACTCTCAGACTGTATATATGTATATGTATGTATATACATATGTCGACATGCCCAATAAATAACATGCTTACCTACCAGGGCCTAGCAACTCCATGTCAATCATCATTCTTGGTGGCTTCTCATTTAACGAGTTCCGAGGGGGTGAGCCAGGGCAACCCACAATAGGACCTCTTCGAGGAATCTCTCAAGCTAAACCTGGTGGTGTATTACCAGCGTGTGTGGAGCAGCATTCCAGATGTATCGTCACACTGTGGTGATTGATGGGGAGGCAGATTGAGAAGATCTATTTCTAATTTTGAGGCAAATGTACTCACACCATCAGGACCAATCCTCTTATCAGTGCAGAGTATACATATATAAGAATCCTTTCTTGTACGCAAGCATGATTCTTGTAAGCATGTAGTCTGTTTTCTGATGGAAAAATAAGAGGGAAACTAAGAGAATGGATGTTGAGGTAATAAGAGTTTAGTGATGACTACACTGGAGGGAAGAACCCCAGAGTATGCCAAAGATGGAATTTGAGACACATAATAGAGAATTTACAAGCCATGAACTATGGAGGTATAAATAGGTTGGTTGGTAACAGAATATCCTGGAGAGCTACTAAAACAACCAATATTGAGTATGACGATTTATGATGATCAAGATACTCAAGAACAACCTTGTGTGTTGCAGTTTTATGAATGATATTTATGTTTCATTAAATGAAACTAACCAATTATCCTAATCTTTGTTTTCATCTACTAAAGTGCAAAAAATAATTCTTGAGAAAGTGATTCTGTAATTGTCATATATTCATTACAGGGTGGTGGATTATGTGAATTTGATGTCGTATGACTTCCGATTTTATGTTTGGTACCTGCCAATGACCGGTTCTAATGCACCTCTTTTCCGTCGGTCTGAGGAAGAAGGCATATTTTCAACACTCAATACAAACTGGTCAGTAGCTTATTGGCGCCACCTAGGAATGCCAGCCTCTAAACTTGTTGTTGGGATACCAACATATGGACATTCCTTCACGTGAGTTTAGTTTCCATGTTTTCACTTTTATAAATTTTAGAGAAATTACATTTTGAGCATAGTAGCCCTTGTATTTGGAAATGTTGTGATGTAATTTGTTTGTGTCATCTCATCAGCATTAAGTGCTCTGGTAAAAGCTTACTTTCTCAAAATTGTCTATCAAACCTCTTAGTATTTAAAAAAATGTAAGGGACTTATAATTTTTTACAAGAAAATTTACAGAATAATGTAAATAAAAAATTCATGACTAGTTCTTTATTGTCACTCATTTTACTTAAATGGTTTCTGTGTTGAATAATCGGCAGGTTTTGTATTCTCTTCATAAAAGCATATTTACTGGACTCTTTTAATTCTTACTCCTTATTTTGTAAGACTATTTTTCTTATAGCATTGTGTCATTTGCATCTATAAAAAACAAATTTCGGATTTCCCCAGTTATGTATGAGGAAAGATAAAATTTTAAGTGTACATTTGTGTCATATTCAACACTATGTTAGGCACCTAAATTGATCTTCTTCACAGCTTGGAATTTTTATTCATCTGAAGTGTGTAATTTAATGTGGACCATTAGAGACCATAATGAATTTGTGAAGAATGTAATAGAAGGGAAGGCCACGGGACAAATACAAGGTACCCAAGACTTTGTGATATTTGAATCACTTATATAACTGGACCCAGCAACTGTCAAACAGTTCTAGATTGAGTTTTGTGCATTTATTGTGAGATAGTTTGATAAATGGATTCATTGTAAGTGGACACATTTGTTGTTGAACAAATTTTTCATTCTTGTGTCTGCTTGTTTTTTGGATTTTGTAATGGATTATTTGAAAGAACAGTATATTTGTATCAATTTCTGTTTTAAACTTGGTAAGACTGGCTCAGAAACACACAAAATTTTAAAGGTAGCATTTGGTAATGATGCTTTTGGCCAACCTCAAACTTTCAACTGGTTTGAATGTTTAAAAATTGTCCAACTTCAGTTAATGACAATAAATGTTCAGGACAATCATCAGCTGGCCCATTGCCCATTGCCGCCATCACAAGTCATGTCTGTTTCCCCCTTCCATTCCCCGCGGGCGAGGAGACGGAGAAGGAGCGGACTTCGGCGTGCCGATGGGAGGGAAGCGTGCGCCGGGAGAGGGTCGGGAGAGGACGATCGTAAAGCCTTGTAAGGAATGGTCCTTGCGTAACTGGCGGGGGAAGAGGTGTTTGGCGAGGAGGAATAAGCAGCCGGGGGAGGAGATGCCGGGAACTCGGGAATGATTCTGAGACACGGAGAGAAAGAAGATGGGTCGAGAAGGATAGTGGGGATGGCGAGCGGGAGAAAGACGAGGAGCGAAAGTGTGGAGAGGGAGTCGGGGAATTCGGGAGGGTTTTTTTTTTAAAGGGAAAGACAAGGGGTGTTCTTAAACGTGGTCCGGTGGGAGGAGCGGATGAGAGAGGGGAGTGCGCTCTTGTCTCCCCGGGAAAGCAAAGGAGGCAAGGGTTGAGTGTTTCGTTGTATTTACCCTCAACGAGAGGAGAGGGAGGGTCACGACGGGTGTGTCCCTAATCTGCTTTTCCATGGCGGTTCTTTTGTTTCCTTTCGGTTATTTTTAGTACTCCTCTCTGCTGTAAAATATGGATATTTCCCAGAGCATGGCCGAAACACTAGCGGTTTTATCGTCCATAAGAGGAATAATGAAATATGCCTCGGGGAAATGATTATGATCACAAATAACAATTGAGGCATCTAGTTAGCACAAATTTAAGGAGTTATGAAACGAGAAAGGAATTTCATTATTTTTAGAGGTATCTGTAATCCATAAGACAAAACTGGGAATGGTGGAGAAGAAAATAATGTTTTTTATATGACCGTTAAAAGGCCCAGTAATGGTCATCTAATATACTTTTACGTAGAACCAAATTGTTAATCTCATGTATTATCTAATCAACCATATAATGGCCCTCTTTCAGTACAAAATGTCTTCTTTATCCAGACCACATGGTATCTTCTGGATAATTTACTGGCCTCTAAAATGAAATAATTCGAATTTGAGGTGTCCGCTTTGCTTGCCAGTGTTTTTCATCGAATGCAGTACTTATTCTATGTAAATAATATTCATGTCAAATTGCTCATTATAAATCTATTTACATTTATAACCTTGTTTTGACATGCATATGAAAATAAGTATCACACATTTGGACTATAATATAAAAAATGCAGCTGATGTCTAAACAATAAATTATATAAATGGACCGATATATTATGATAGTTAATGCTCATTCAACCCACTCTCAATCACTTTTATATATGGTGACATAAATCCGAAAATGAAACCGCAATTTTCCGTTTGATACCTCATTAAGACCGAAGTGAAGGTAGTTATTTCATATCTTTAAGTTATACGAAAAAATTGCCTAAAATATAATGTTCTTCCGTCTTAAATTCAGAAAACATGGTAATCTATACTTAATTAAGAGGTTATTAAAATTTTGCTTCCGATAAAACTGCTTGGAAATAAAACTGATCCTCCAAATATATACCATGACGCTTTTCTACGCTGAACATTTTTCGTTTATCTTCATGCACCTATTGGTAAAAAAATTTAGTTAATATATTTTATAATCTAATGAAATAAAGACTATAGGCTCTAGGCTAACGTAGGTAAAACTTAATTACAGTTTCTTATTAGATATATATTGGTCATGATTCGAGTATATATGACGCTAGATGGAAATATGTTGGTGATTATACAAATTGATAAATTGTTTTTTTTTCCTTTTCACTTCCATGTATGCGTAACAATTCATATTTTCAAGTTTAATAGGAAAATTTCTACTGAATATCTTTCATATCTTTTATCAATATATTATGCATTTGAAAGAACCAAGGTAACGATTATTTAATTCCCTTTGCTATGATCGAAATACATTTATCAAAGAGACAGAAAGGAAATGAAAAAAGTCCTTACTTTTTTATTTATTTATTTAATTACAGATTATAATATCAATATCGACCTAATTTTAATTTTCTAATAATTCTCTATACAATTGAAGCCACAATTCAGATCGAACTGGCAAATCAGTCGCTTCATTCTTCAGCAAGAGTTTTGTGCCCGAAAGCTAACAATGATGCCAAGTAAAACTTTTTTTATAAAACTAATGTGCTTTAACTGGCTTGACCCGTTTTTGGAACAGGCGTCTCAGTTCTTTATTTTACTTTTCCTTGATTTGAGTCAGGCAATTTTTTGAATGGCTTCATTTACATATGTTGACTCAAATTACCCTGAACAAACTCAATCTGAACCGACTATCACACCCGACTAACGATTCGGGAATTCGATTCCAAATTCTGGACAAGCCACATGCATTCTCATTGCAAATTTACAGATGGATGAAAATGACTGAAAACAGTGAGCGTTACCACGTTCAATGCCCCTCTTGGCATTTCCCTTGGAATTGAAGCACAAAATGAATTTGGATTAACGGAATTTTTATGTGTCACAATCACTGGATTGAACCGCTCTCGCGGACTATTATAGCCGCCGCGGCGTCGGCCTGCCCTTCGGGTGACTGTGACGCCCTCACCCAGGTGAGGCATTATGACACCCTTCTCTCTTCATCTACATTCACTCCTTTTTACCAGTCACACCTTCCCCCTCCCCTGGCTTATTCAGAGTGACACGCGTATTTAAATGCGTCTCCCAACTCTGTTCCCATGCCAAGGTGCGCCCGGGATACGCTGCCTGCTGAATGATATGTATGAGGCGAAAGAGACGAGACCGCGCGACTGCTCGAGTCGTACTAGAAATGCCTGGAGGGGAAGAAAGGGAAGAGGGGGAGAGAGAGAGAGAGATGAGGGGGGGGGGGTGCGAGAGAGAATGTTGGAGAAAAGGGAAGAGGGGGGAGGTGGTAGTGGATTGTCTCTTGAGTAAACCTCGGAACAATTTCTCCGATTAACGCTCCGAGTCGCTAATGCTCCCTCCTCCAAACAAAGCTGGAATTGAGTAGATAACCCCGGAGTCACTCCTCGCTATAGCTCCGCTAGTGTGAAAGTAATAAACAGGCACTATTGAATCCTAGGACTCCGGATAAATACGCATCTCCCAGCGGGACTTCGTGAGCACAATCTTACCGCTCAAAAGTGTCTGCCCATTGTCGGTGGAAAACATTGAGATTTGTAAGAGGTTTCAGTAGGTGTGAAAATCAACGAGAGGCATTTGATTCCTGCTCCTTCACTTCATGTACCTAAGAGGTTTTGGAGAAAACAGGGAGAAAAAGATAAAACGAATCTCATCGCGATGAAAACAAATCAGAAAACCTTATGTTACCATTAATATGGATCATTCGGGTCGAACCCGATGGAATCACGCTTCTCTTGATTCATAAAATGAAGCAACTCTGGTATGTTCTAAAGAAATCAAGGCGCAATTCATAGACGAAAATATTGGTTTTTCAACATATCTATGGCTGATTCTCTACTGATGAAGGTTATAACTAATAAAAAACTATTGCGTAGAATTTTGAGTTGGAAAAATCGATTCAAAACGGGAGTTGACTTAGCAACTTGCTCATTTGAAGGCCATTTGAGGTGGCCAACCTTGGCAAGAGAAACTTCAATAACATTCATAGAAGCAGCGAAATTGATTTATTAAAATCGTTATGAAGCATGCGATTCATGCGTGGAAATTGAAACGATGAATTTTTTCCCCAAACACTTTCATTAAAAATAGTTGACTTTTACAAGGCTGTAAGGACATCGTCACGAAAACTTATTTGCTGATAAAGGAGTGCCCTTCTAAGAGAGGCATTTAATCTGTTGTAATGTGGCTTAATAAACAGAATGTTTAATGTATTCTACGTTGTAATTGATGTTGCCATGACCTTAATTTAAATTTTCATGCAAAGATGGCAAGAATGAATAAGTCATCAACAGATAACTCGGAAACGTTGTTGAATGAAGCCATTCATTATTTCCAAATCAATAACTTTTTTCTGATACCTATCAAGATAATGGGAGTTAATTTCCTGCCTAATTAATGATAACTCTTTCAGGTCACTATTGTATTTACGGCTCATTTGATCCACTTTTTCCTTTTTTCATTTCACTCCCGTGTATTCATTGTGTGACCGTCTCTACTATTATTTTTCTTTCAAATCATTTGTGTTTTTATCCAGGCTCAGTTCTCATGTTACGATTAATGTTCCGTAGGGCCATTCCCTCATTGACCCTTTGGAATGTTTTCTTTACTTTATCTTCCATATTTTTTTCATATACAATAAAAAATATATTTTGCATTACAGTCATGCAGTCAAATTCATGAATTTTACAATTGATTTTTCATAGTTTTATGTATGTTATTGGTTTTTGCGGACACTAAATGCAATTATTATATCTGAAATTCATTTGGACACTTGACAGTTGTAAATTCAGCTGTCAAATTCACTTATATTTCTCGTTTTATTCATTTTTGACTGAATTTTCACAATTTTTAAAGGGTCTTTGGAGTCCAGAAAACGAATTAACAGTCAAAACCTATTTTGGTAACTTGACAGCTGTCAAAATGGATTTTTTATTTCAAATTCGTGTTCAGCGATCCCAAAATTCTAAGATAACATTGTTTGAACTCAGAATTTAAAAAGTAAAAAAATAAAAATTAGTGAATATGTGATACAACAGAAAATGATATTTCATGAAAAAATACACTGAAAACACAATAGGGTGTGCTTGCTGTAGTAAATCAGATCATTTTAAAAGAGAATGTTACAAAGTGAAGAAGAAGTATTCTTTCTTCGCGGTATGTTAATTATTTGCAGAAAACAAAAGTCGAGGCTGCGATTTTCCACGGTCTGTTCCGAAGGAGTGCCAAACTCAGGCCCATTTGAATATCTCCATGTCCCTCACATTCTCTCGCATCACAGCTCCCCTTCTATCCTGAAAAAGAAGAAACACGTAAATGTTTTTTCGATAGCATCTCTGAATATACATGTTTTATTTTCCAACATTTCCGTTCTCTCCTCCTCTGCCCGCCACTCACATAACCTCTCTTTCCTTCCATGCTTCCGTCCAGCCGTTTCACCCGAACGAAAAATATACGGTACTAACCGGTTTTCATTGATGCATGTACAGACGTCAGATCACGCGTTCGATACCTCCTCGTTATTAATCGGATTATGTGGGCGTTGTAGTGGTTAACCTCACATCTGGTGACCGGCCACAAAACGTGTTAGACCCTTTAACGGGAAAAGTTGTTTGCATGGCATAACGATCAATGCTAATAGGGAGAAATCTAATAAATATTCAAGAAGTATAATTACACGTAAAACACCCCATGATTGATTCCATATGAAAGTTTAATATGAAATACGTAAATGTCGTAAACCCCCTAGTGAAAAGTAACTCTTATTGAATGATGCACACTAATTGTATGAATAACAATGTGTTCCTGGATTAACATCACTAATAATTATTAATGCTTGCCTTAATAATGCATAATCTGGTTATTTAAATAATTATACTAAAACTATATATAATATGGAGGTCTTGGAGTGATCTTCAGCATTAAACAGTTCCGAGAGATTTAACTAGATTATAAACTCATCAATTGCTTCCAAAGTAAAAAATTAAAAAAGTACAATATCATAAATAAACGTTTTATACTCAGTTACTACTTACAAAAATCTATGTATGATATATATATATATAATTAAGAGAAAAATATTTTATTAGCTTTGACTTACGAGATGGTGTCACATCGGTTAATGGGGTTCCTTATAGGCGGAGTATAATTAAGGAAATATTCAATATGGTAATCATTTCATGAAGGAAACACATGCCTGTGGTACTTGTGGTAAAAAAATATCCTTTTTGTCAGAGATATGAAAGGCATAGTAATAAAGGAAGAAAATAAATCTATAACAAAAACGTATTTCTCGGGGATAACATTAAGTCAAGGTTAAACAGAAGTTTACATAATGATACCTGCTTACATATGACGAAGGCACTAATAACACTTAAAAAATAAATGTTGTTTTTAAATTAAATTTACACCACATTTGTTCGCTCTAGAAAATATCATAAGAAAACCACGAACAAGATGGTTATGGTTCTTGTTCTACAAAAATCAAAAGATAGGATTTCTTATGGGATTCTCCATAAATGAATTAATCTACCTCGTTAAACCGTCGTGATAGAAAGGCAAATTTTATTTTTTTGTGAGAAAATTTTCCTTTTACGTCTCAAAACCTATTCTTAGAAACCCGGTGATACAAATGCAAAATCCACTGCTCGTTACATTTTCACATAAGGATGATAAACTCTTTTCATTTTCCTTTGATCTATTCTTAATACCCAAAACTGTATCTTATTGATAAATGTGAACAATTCTTACTAATATTTGTAGCTTTCAATCAGCCATAAATTTATATCATTCATTGGAGCATACTATATGTAAAATGAAATTCGTGCATATTTTCGTGTATTCTCCATTAAATTTTAGAATTATATTTAATATCATCTGAAAAATGATTCTGTGACAAGAATATATTAGTACGTAAGAACATGAAATGAGATTACCTACAACTGAAATGAGTTTTTAGAAATTATATTTACTAGTTTGCTTTATATTAATCTTCATTTTCTATATAAAAGCTGCCATTCTTAATCATTCAAAAAGTTCTATATGGCAAAATTCTATGGGTGAAATTGAATTTTTTTTAAATTATGGCCATAAATTTGGATTGAACTTTATGGCAGGCAAATAATAATGTCTAACCCAAGCTATTGAGGAAAAGATATTTTCACCCTGCTTTTCCACTACGATCACCTTGAAAAAAATCTATGATTCCAACAGGGTGACAGAAAAGAATCAGAGCAAAAAGAGAGGAGATATTGAAAAAAACAAGTTTCTTAATGGGGAAAAATTGAATAACGGCGTCGTTAAATCCGGAATAATTTCTTCGGTGGTTGCAATGAAAATTTTATTGGTGAATCGTTACCATAATTTGACGCCACTCCGTGAGTTTATGTATCGAGACGAGATGAAGTTTGAGAGTTCCTGAAGCTCCTGTCTGTGCCACTTAGCTTCCAGTAGGGGAGACTGGTGAGAGGGAGGTATGGAGAGAGAGAGAGAGTGAGAGAGAGGGAGACAGATTTTCCCCTCGGCAGCAGAGGGGTTCTAAAGACCATGTCGTGAGAAGAGGCCCTCCAATCCCGTGGGAACCATACTACCAAATACGACTCCACGCTCAACCCGACTCTGTTCTCCCCTCATCACGGCCTCCCGAAAACCTCCTCCCCTCACCTGCACCCTTCACCAACCAGAACCCGCACCGTTCCCCTCGCGCCTGTCTATCCCATCCTCCCCCGGGGAACCTCCCCGGGAAGGGGGGGGGGGAGTTTCGCGGAGGGGGTCGGAAAGG
>WURS02000014.1:2488012-2504585 GCA_011762765.2 Rhinocypha anisoptera | reverse complement strand
ACAGGGAAATGAACTGGCCCCTCAACCCTGATGTGTGAATTTCCACACGCCGTGGGCTTAGTACTAGGTGAAGCTCTGCCCTCACTTAGCATACCAACCTTTGGGTTGATCACTGTGGTAATGTTCACAGGCAGTGAAAAAGTTTTAAATGTATGCATAGTGGCATTATTCACAAAAATCTAGTCTTACAAATACCTACATTGAATTGTTTAGATCACTATTTGTTATCTTGG
Organism: Rhinocypha anisoptera; assembly: GCA_011762765.2. Taxonomy (NCBI): domain Eukaryota; kingdom Metazoa; phylum Arthropoda; class Insecta; order Odonata; family Chlorocyphidae; genus Rhinocypha; species Rhinocypha anisoptera. The sequence goes on along the minus strand of WURS02000014.1, from coordinate 2,504,352 downwards.
TCATGAGAAATGGTTTTGACTGTCTGAATTAAAGCTTAAGTTGCTCCTTCTGGTGCTAAGGATTTGATACCATTTACCAAAAACTTTATTTGCATGACTGGCTGCAATAACTGACTTTACTGGAATTTTTACTCCATGCTTTGTTTCAAAGCTTGACTTGCAAGCTTAACAACATTAATATACAATATGAGTAATGCCATACTGTTTTCCCTGTTATTAGGTTTTATGTATTAACAAAAGTTAGGCCATCTTTTAACTTCACAAGTTGATACCAATAACTGAGTACTCACTAAATGAGTTGTTCAATAGGTCAGTATAACATTAAAAATCGGTTAAAAATAGTAAGTGTTAAATGAAGTTAGTATATTGCATTCCCATTGGGTCATATTCATAATTAGCATCACCTTCCTAATATTATGTTAATACTCATCTACAAATTGTGTAAGCTGTTTTATGCTTCCTGCATACTATAAATGCCCATGTTATGCTTGGAAGCTGTTACCAATACACAGTATAATCATGAAAGCAAATATGCCCAGTGAATATTATGCTAAAATTTTTACATACGATGAACAGATGTTTGACTATTCTTATTAGAAATTAATTTAGTTAGGTTACATTTAAATGAGCATATTTTTAATGAATTTTTTCAACTTTGAGTAGGTCAAGTATTTTTTTATATTGATATTCGAAATTAACAAAAAGTTATTATAAATTTATTGTTATTAAATGAGACACAACTTTGATTTAATTTAATTGATTAATTAATTACTTTGATTTGACTTAATTTATTGTTGTTTCTAGTTGCCTTTCTCTCTGTGTTTAGCTCTGATATTACTAAAAGGTGAGTTATTAAAATAAGCCAGGTTAGGGAAACACTCATGGTCATTTAATGACCAGCTATTAGTTTTCTTGCCAGTCACATCATTGCATTACTCTCTACATCATCACAGCTGTATTCTAATCCTTTGGCTGCCAACCATCCAATTTACCAGTTCCCAGTCCAATATATATGACAAATTCCTTGAGCAAAGATACCAGCCCATGAAAATTCTTGGCCACAACGCACCAGCATGTTATTTTAAAGGTTTTTTTTTGTTTTTATCACCATTAAATAAAGGTTTAAAAGCATCATTCATCACCATTAAGCTTACAACTTTAAAACAAACTATAAAATGTTTTTCATCAGAAGAAATAAAATTTAAGTTACTGTACAAACCCCATCAAAATGTATTTGACAGCTATATCATACCTTTCCTGTTAAAGAAACTGGGAGCTAAAGGGTTTTTTTGAGTTGTATTAATTTTCATCAATTTCTTTTTCGTTCTATTTATCATACATACTTTTGCCTGTCTTGGTTTCACAATGAAAAAATACTACTACTGTGAAGGATTTCCAGTACACATTTTGACGTACAATATATATTGAATACCCAAATCTATTGAAAAGTCCATTTAAAACCTAAATATAGAAACTTTTTCCATCAATTAGTGGAATATTCTGACCAATAAAATTATAACAAAACTGATACAGCCATTTTCATTCCCCTCTGGATATATGCAAGTGGGTCCATTTCATTCAATAAAACTATTAGTGGTATATTGACCATGGATTTTTATAGGAACACAGAAAGAAAAGGTGGCATTGAGCTAATTCCTGTCTAGCTTTTTTTAATTAGTTTCTAACAGTGTGTCATTTTTAAGCACATTATTACAAGTTGTATTGACTTAGTTCTCAGAGTTGGGATCCTTAAGTGCTGCCTCAGACAGAATTTCCCCTATATTAGTCACTTCTTTGAAATTTTTATTATTTAAATTGAGTATATGCACACACCAATAAGTTGGTGGGAGACATTGGTTACAAGTTACCATTATTTGTCAAGAACAAAGCATTTATTTTTTTAGAAAGTGTAAAGTCAAATATCAAATTTATTCAAAAGTCAATATCAAATTAAGGCTAATATCAAATAATAGAAGGTAATTAATTTCTATTCCAGATTTAAGATCATATGTTGAGGAGATCAGACTGGCTTTAAGGTTGAAGACTGTGACTTTATTGAAAACGTGATCTGAAAAGCTTTAATTTCTGGCATTATGTGAGAAAATTTATTGTCATTGAATACAAAAAAATATCACCATTGTTGACTGATATCAAAAAGCTAAAAGATCCCATCTTTATAATCCGTTTTCTAAGGTGGATATATAGATGTAAACAAACATGACATACAGCTTCAACTTGTAAATTTCTTATGTCAGTATTCCTTTTTAATTTATAGGACACCTTAGTTGTGAAATGAGTAATGTTGATTGTTGTAGGATCACCAATATTGCTGAAATTCAACCCTCAGAAAGGAACTATTTAGCAATTTAATGATGTAGAAAGTGAAATGAGAACGATAACAGCACAAAACCATTATTATAACATTACAATAAGATTGCCATACAGCAGTTTATTTCAAGGCTTTCTGCTGCTGGTTTCAATTACGTAAAAGTAAATTCTTGCAATTTGAAAAGGAGTTTGTTTTTGTACATCTTGGCTAATTTTATTGATTTGGCTGAGCAATAGTGTAAAGGAAAATAGCCTAGATAAAATTGTCAGATCATGTCTACATACACAAAATACCCTACAAGCTGTATGCCTAAATGATTGCTGATGACTTTTGAAATTTGGTCTGATTCTAATCCATATTTCGCACTAGTGTAAACTCATCTAGTGCTTCAATTTGGAACCTTGAGTACCTGCTCAATGCTAGGTAGAGCACATGGGGGAATATTGCTTCATAAATGTCTCATCGGGATTAGAAATTTCTGGAGGCCCACGAGAACTCATCAATTAAAGGATATTTTTAAAATTACCTATACAGAACAGCAACCACCGAATAAAATTTATCATTTTTTCTTATGCATGAAACAATCTCTTAGCTTTTCTTTTTGAATAATTTTAATTGTAAATAATGGTGAACTTCTTTGTTTTATAATATTCTTGTTGGCATGTGATTGCATATTTCATTGAACATTAGATAGGAGGGATTTTAGAATGCTAAAGATATTATTCCTCATAATAGATATTGCAATGGAGTTGACTTCTGCAATCTTCTTTATCTGTTGACTAAATTTGCTTATTTTTAATTGCTTCATATAACTTTAATATCTCATTACTAGTCTTTCACATAACATTTGACTAAAATTGCTTTCCAAATAGAAAATTAGTGAATTTCCTTTTGGATACAATTATTAATAGAAGGCTACTATCTCTTGTCGAAATCCTTATTAGGTAATTTCAGTTAACTTTTACATTATAATTAATTTTTAATATTATTCATGTGATAATTAAGGAAATAATTTATGTCCATTGATTAATAGTTCATATGGTGTTGAAGTCCTCACACCTTCAGTCAAATATTCTAGTGTACTAATAATTTATGACATGAGAAATAAAAATATATCATTGTAAATGCACCTTTGAAATAATATTTTTAGTTGTATATATTTTTTATTTGTGCAGAAGAACTAGCAAAGACAGGTAGAGTTTTGCTATTTAATGACATATTTCTTTTAGAATTTGGACTAAAATAATGCTTTGTGTGTATTAAAATAACTCCATTATGTGCATAATTCTGAGAAGTGAATATTGTATGCTATATTTAGTGATATGAGCTAGTCACATGTGATGTAACAGCTTATTACTGCAGTTTTACATAAGATCTACAATTTATACAATATATTTTAAGATTTTTTGCACCATGTGGAATTGACTCACCTTACTGCTAAGCATCCGATTGTGCAATTTTTATAAAAGTGAAATGCATGGCATAAGGAAGCCCTTACTCCTGCTTTTGAAGTAGGTGCTGCCTTAGCTGGCATATTTTGCTTTAAAGTGTAATTTTAGTGCAAACTTTGCACTATGGAGACAGGAGGGTAAATCAAGTTGGAGTAAATGCTAATTATATGTGGTTATCCTCCGTCCGGTGTGAAATCCATTCAATTGAAATATGCAGTTCACAGCTTATATCCTCATACATTAGCTTATAAGACTTTAACTAATTGTAAATTAAAATGTACTATATATGGTCAGGTGAGCTGACAACCCTTTTATTATATTATGTAACTGCAACTAAAAAAGAAAATTATTTTCTTGTGATGTAGTTATAACTGAAAAAGCTCAAGAAGTGCCATATTGACATAGTAGGATAATAAGAACATTTCCAAACATTAAACTCTTTTGTACTCCTCAATTATAACATTGTCATAATGATAAATTGCATACTTCTTTGCATTGTTACAGTTATTAAATGACTGATTTAATAGTTTTTCACACCTTGTAAGAGATATTACCATATGCAAGTTAGTTTCAGGTTAATTATGTATTATTTATTTTATTCCATTTCAGAAGTAAAGTCATTCTTAAGTACAGAAACAGGTAGAATAAATAGAGAAATTCAAATTGCCTTTTCCAGTGGTTCCTATGACAAACAATCTATTGTTTTACAGTTATTTACATTGTTTCACAAAGGGATTTTACTTTGAAGTTCCATGTTTTACTGTCTTGATGGTATGTAAAAAATATTTTATTGTAAGAGATATTCCAAATGTAAAACATTTTGTGGTAAACTGAGAAACTTGTGAAAGATAGATGTTTAAGTGTTTGCTTGTTCAGGGTAAAACTTATTCTGATGACAGTTGTAAATGTGGGACAATGTTATATTTTCTAAATTCTGATGTAATTTTAAAAGGAATGTGATATAAGATTATATTTTGATGTTTAATATTGTTAGTTCATGTATTAATATTGTGGCTCAGTGTGCTACATTATTTTGTGGTTTTAAATTGTAAATGATGACATGAAATGTTTCTTGGGATTGATTTTAAAGTAGCTAAAGGTGGTGATGAGTAACATCTAAGTTATATAAAGAGGCTACAAAACTGGTTCTTATTTTTTTATGCAGAAATAATGTGGTATCATCCTAGTCAATGTAAAAATTTGTATGAATCCCATATGCATTTAAATATTACACTTTTTGTTTCAATCCAATTGATATATTTTAGTACAAAGTAATCTTGTTTGCTTGGACAGTTGTTATAATAAAAAATTGAAAAAAAATGGCATTTTCTAATTAAGCAACTATGACTGAGAAGTAACATCACATTCTTAGCAATGAGGTTTTAATGAACTTAGCGACTTGTATAAATTTAAACACAAGTGAGTGCAGTTTTATAATGGAATAAGGGCAATATTAGCATGCAACTCACTATTTTGCATTGTACAAAAAAATAACTTCCTTCTAAATGTACAACTTGAAATATTTCAAGATCACGTTATAAATCAAGACCAATACAATCTTTTGCATCAAGAGACTTTATGGTAAACAGGACTTTGATATAAAATGGTTTCAGCGCATATAAATAGTAGTTTAATCACTTGGCTATATCAGAGTTAATGCACATTAGGATAATAAATGATTGTTTTGCATTACATGCTATTGCTACTGAAAAAAGTATAAATAGCTTTATCTAGTAACTTTTTGTATAACACAATAGAAATGAATGCTTAAGCCTTGGGTAGAATACATCTCTGAACTGTTCACGAAAGAGATACCTTTTGAAAATGTTGCTTAATTGATTATTTACCCTATATCCTGCCACACTCGAAAGTGGGTTTCTCATAAGTACAGAAAACCAGATACAAATACCAAAAGCCTGTTATCACATTGGAATTTTTACATCATTAATATTTGAGCCACACATAAAAATCTTAAATCATTATCTTTGTTTCAATGCTATGACCAGGTGGCAGTAGAGTAGCAGATATTTAAGAACTAATATTCATTTTGTATCTACCTGCTATGAGGAAGAAAATTACTATTATCCAATAGGATTTCCAATTCTGAATTCATCCAGTATATAAAAAGTATTTGAAATCAACCTGATATTTATTTGGAAGTAAAACATGCAAATTAGTGAAATAAAAGCTATACTTCATGAAGAATATAGATGATCGGTAACTCTCTTTGACCATATATGTGCCATGAATATGCGGAACAAGTTTTTATCAATAAGTAACTTGCATTTATTAAAAATTATTATTCATAAGTATGCTAATGGAACAAATTTTTATCCAGAAGTCATCCTGCATTTATTAAAAATTATTCATAGACATACTAGTATTTGCATTGGTGTATCTTCTCATAATCAAATTCTATGAATGGCTGTACTGGAAACATTTTGAAATATGAAAAAATTAAGCTTTCTTACATGCACCTTTGCCAGTCTAGCTGCTGTCTGCAACAAATTTCTCCACACAAATTCAACTCAATTTGCACTTTTGACTAAGAGAGACTTAAGTTCTTCATTGAACATATATACATACACATAAAAATTGTTTTGTGTGCCACCCTCTAGTCAGCAAAATGACACCTCACTATATTATAATAGTTTATATACATGAGGGAAGTATGTTGATTTTAAGGCTACACTTGATAAAGCAGTAAGACAAAATTGCTGCATCCACCATTAAAGAAATTGTTTCTCAAAAAGATACACAGTCCCTAAAACCAATCTTTCTCCAAACTTTCCACAGCCCTGCCCTTGCTCTGAACACAGCCACCAGGATCCAAACAGCACAGCTTGTCAGGTCCCTGTGATGTTTGAGAAAAAAAAATACTTCTGTGAGATGCCTCATGTAATGAAAATGGCATTAAGTAAACAAAGACATTTTTATTAGTCTTTAGTTAATTTAAAAAATCTGTTCCCATTCCTTGAGAATATTTTATAAATAAATGCTATTTTAAACCCTTTTCCTGCCAGCCTCTTATTACCTGGTATTTGTGAAAAAGTCCAGGGCTTTAATTAATTTGTGGATTTTAACATTTAACTATATATATGTAACTTTATTTTTTTATTTATACTACAAACACAGGGCATTTAAAATATTTTTATCACCAAAATAATTTAGGAAAAATGTTTTAATCAAAGAAATAATTGAGCCAATAGATCAGCCCATGGCATTCTTCATTCATAATCTTCAAGAATCTAGAGGTAGTACAAAAATTAAAAAAATATAGTGATTATAGCTAGTAGAACTTCAGTTTCAACAACCTTTAAGGTGCTCTCCACAGTCATGTTATTGGCAAAAATAAAATAATGTTGAATTATCCCAGTGAACCATGAGTAGGTATAAACATGTTATGATGGCACTCATAGGTGAGCAATATAATTTTAAATCCAGGAATAACACTTGTATCCCCTTCAAAGGGCTGAAATTATTTTGTATCCTATAAACTGCCAAAAATTTCACTTACTTTATATGATTTTTCTATCATCATTTCAAGGAACTGTTGTGGACCCGAAAAACTTCATTACAATAAACTCACCAGAGAGCTACAACGTTTTTCTCTATAGAAATAAATTTGAATTTGGATGAACAAATGAGGCATATGTTTAATCTCCTTGTTGCCTAGTCAATTTCGGACAATCAGTCTTGTGGTAAAAAATAAAGTGAATTGTCCCAGGTTCTTCCTTTATGGGCTCAACTGAACTTACAGCAAAGGACACCAATGCAAAGAAATTAAACTTTCCTGATTAGCAAATATTGTCGTGATGTGGACAATTCGTACACAATATGACCGATATCTGATTATAAAATCTGGAGGAATACTAATAATGTACATTTATTAAGTTGCATGGTTATTGTTTGAATGGTTATAAATATATGGCAATAGGAAATTTATTTTAAAAAATTCAACCTTATAGTACTTTTTAAGATAAAATCCAAAGCATACATTAATGCACAGTATATAAAGTGGTGTAAACAATGCATTCTACCGACAGTAGCCTGGCTGTTTATATTTTTTATGCTGAGGCATTCGCAAACTATCACGGTGGTGTTGTAATGAAATTCTTATGTTGCTTACTGCACTTATTAAAATATAAGTGGAAACTATGCATTTGAAAGGTGAGGCCAAATATGTCCAGCATGTCATTTAATGATATTCTTTTTTCATAAGAGTATGGATACCTTTATTGATGGTTACTTTGATAGATACCTTTGTTGTCTCTGGTACTTGATTTTGGATTGCATTGGTATGGATTATTTAATATTTATACAACCTTTAGGATCAAATATGAAAGAAAGAGGTGAACTTTAAAAGATTTCCGTTAAACAGAAACCTTGCCTGCAATTTCTCTATTTATTTCATAAGACAACGCAACAGTGATAACTCAGCAAAAGTCTTCCTTAAAAGCCATTCTATTATATACCTTTTACACTTATGTGTAGTTTGAGTCCCCATCTCTCCCAGAAAAAAATGTTTTCACATTTACTGTGTATATTCAACCACTGTTTTCTATTCTTGGGAATCCTTATTTTTTTTGTTTAATATCTTTAAGTAAAAAATCAATGTGCATTAAATGACCTTTATTTTCCACTGCTTACAGCAGGATATTTATACTCAAAATGTAAATATCACTATGATTGCTTTGTGTTACTCGATTCTAAAAGAAATATTTTTTACACTTTATACTTCAGTGATATGAAATACAAATAATGGCAGTAAAGTTGTGTGTGCATAAATTAAGAGTGTATAAGCAAAATTAATGGCTTACAATTTCCTTTAGTTGGATAAATATGAACTTTAAAGAACAATCTTTTAGCTATAACTGTAATTATTTCAATCTAAACCTCCATGGGTACCATTAATAATGACAACTAAACTTATAAGTTTTTTGTTCTGTGTCTATTTATTAAAGTTCCAAAAAGGAATGTTCAAAATAACATTTTCACTGTTGTGATTTTATGTGACTCTTCAGCAGTTATATCATGTGAGAAATATAATATGAAGAGAAATAAGGGTGAAAATTAATGAATATAAGCTAGGCTATTGCAGTAACTTAACAGGAAGTCACAACTGTTCACAAGTTGACACAAGTAACTGATCACAATATAACCCCTTATTTCAGTCAGAAGCAATATTATTATCAATAGATTGGAGGTTTACGAATTTTGGAGATTTGGATTTTATTCCCTCAAAAGTGTTATTTGTAAATAGTTTGAACTCTCAGGATTTTTGCCCGAAATTTTGGTTGCAGAAAGTTGAATTATACGCCAGTGTATATGATAATCAGATATAGTCATATTTTTATTTCTTTTTCCTCATATCACTGATAGGATATTTATGTAAATGTTAAATAATGACTGAAGTTAGAGTTTGAAAAATTAGTTAATAAATTGACATTAGAAGAGCAGGCATTCGGTCATGAATTACTTTAACATTATGACTGTAATGAGAAAAGATGCATAAATAGTATGAAATTTTAATGTAATTATTTTAAGTTCACAGATCATATCTATAGCAGTAGTAAATAAAATTTCAATTATAGTTTGTTCTCCCTACAGTTATCTTAAGAGGATCACATTGATTCAAGCAAAAAACAATTATGTATCCAATGCTTGATCCAAGGTTAACATTAAGTCTACACATTTAACATATACTGGGGTGCATCATAGCAGATAGTTAACCAGTAGTATTCCAGTATGTATATACAGAAAACCATATTATTCAAGCTAGGAAAGTTTGGGATAAATGATGTATAATGGAATGGGATAGATATAATTTTTGTTACTTTCCTGTTTTATTTCAATTGGCTGTACTGAGCAATTAAACATCATAAACATTTTTAATTATACATAGTAAAACTTTTATCAAGTTTTGCCAATATAATCAATCCTAACAAGTTCTAACATTGAACTATAAATAAAAACACATTTAAACTGTGCATTTCAACATTTGCATTGATAGATTTCCATTTTTTTCTAGTGCACAAAGTGCTTTTGGGAATACCATTCCATTTAATAAATATGACAAACATCAAATGGATATCATTCGCTTTGGCAATATAGAAACTAATGACTTACTGGGCTAAAGAAAGAAGCTCGGTGGAAGATGGAAGTTATGGAATTGATATTAGAGGTATAGCCCTAGGAATAACAGTGCTAATTAAGTGAGGGTGTTAGACCACCCTTCCATTGCACTTCTATACTAGGCCACTTTGTCTGGAGACATGTAAGCATGGAATTGCTTTCCAAGATACAATTTACATCACATTCCAAGAGCACAGCATTTCCTTCCCAGTATTCAACCTATAAGAGAAAAATTCAGAAATAGAGCTGTTCTTACTTACATAGAGACTAAATTACACACGAAACATAAAGTAGATAAACATCGAAGTCCATTTCTTTGATACACTGGATAAAAATGTGACACTCCAAAGATGTAGGGGACCACCCTTGGATAATATGACCCGAAGACTTATAAAGCCCAATGAATGAAATCCATGACATGGTGAGAGGGCACTTTATAAGTTTTATCAGTCCTCTTTCATTTGAGTGACAAGGGAGACCATATTGTTTGTCCAGCAGCAATCACTAAACTATGGGCTTAGTAATAGATACATTAATCACTGCAGCAGCATTGTGATGAGGAGGGCATTGGAAAATGTCAAATTATTTATTTGAGGAGCAGCAGATCATCAACCTTCATTTTATCGATGATGCAGGGACTCCACTTGACATTTTATTAACACTCATCATAGCTTTTACTCTAGCAGACACTTAAGGATTAATTTTTGGTGAATTTAAATGTCATGGTTACAAAATTGCACAGAACTCACTTGCCTCTCCTGTGTTTTAATGTGTACACAATCTAAATGCCTCATCAGGATTTTTAATATCCATATTTAATTGTGCCACAAGCAAGTGTGGAGTAACCTGATGTTCCAAAGAGATTTTGACATATATCTGGTTGTAATGCAAAGATGACATGATTTAGACATAATGAAATGGATAAATTTCATCAAGAAGCCTAAGGAAGTTGCCTCTGATGTTCCATGTCTCTATAATAATGTCCCTATAATTATCACCTTTGACTGAAGGATCTCTAGAGGAGACCCTGCCCAGGATTCGAATAGACAAGAAATTTACCTCCCGAATAGTTTACTCAGGAGGGTTTCATTCCAAAACAATTCAAATTCCACAAAGATATAGTTCTACCATGTGATAAAGTTTGAAATATCTACTATAGTCAGAAATTAAAAATCAGTTATTGGTCAATACTTAAAAATTAAATTTACAAAGAAATGTGAAATAAATAAAAGAAAATACCTTTCCATTTGGAGAAGATCTAGCCAAACCATTGTAATGGTAAAGTGTAAAGACATCAGGCATTGATCTTTTCTCTTCTGGGAAAAACTCTTCCATAAATGAGTTCAGGAGAATAATACCCAGGTTTTCTGAATCCAGCTTTTTCCTCATAATATCCACACTATAAAATAAAGAGAACAATGAGAGAAACTAGGAATCTATAAATGTTGTCTTTCTGAATAATCCATGATCAAGAAAACAATTGTAGCATGCAAATTTAAACATGCTGACCATTTAATTCTGATGAGTACATAAAAGAACAAAGTCATGTCTTAAGTACTGAAGAGAACACCCAATGTAAATAACCACCAAATTCAAATAACAAACTGATCCTAACAAAGAGCTTCTGTTTTTGGTGAATTCTTCTCAGGATTTCAACTGGGTCAGGGGTTCTGCTACCAATGTTTCAACGGCATACTCATTTTTGTTGAACTGTTTTTACTAATGTTTCAATGCAAATGAGTTTGCATTGAAACATCAGTAGCAGAACCCGGTGGAAATCCTGAGAATAATTCACCAATATCATATGCCGGAAAAGCCTCAGATCCTTTTTGACAGACTTTTATATAGTTTTGGAGTTCCTGAATTCTGACCACCCAGAGAAGAAATCTTTTAAGAATCTAAAATGGAAACAAGAAGTTTGCATTCGGTTTTCTGGAAAAGATTTACAGGCCTCACACTAACCATAGTTAATATATGATACCAACAAAAAATAAGTAATTTATCAATGAAAAACCCAATCCTTGCCTCTATATTATTTATATTTAAGGGCCATTTTCCACTACTTACTATTCAGGTTCAGAAACCAGGTCAAGAGCAGTAAGAACATCTTGAAGAAGAACTGAAGAAATGAAATTATTTCCTTCAGGATCGAAACTTTTGAAAACGCGCCTTGCTGTTTCACTAGGAGTCTCAGGACTGACAAGTTTTCTTTCTTGAGAAAACAACACTGAAAACAAGGAGGGGAAACAATGACAGATTCATACAAATTATGGAGAATATAGGTTAAATGTTAAGCTTTTGTATAAGTTTGTTATCATTGAAGATACAAAGGAGATAAAGGCAGTAACAAAGGAAAAAAATAGGATAAACTAAAGCAGCTTAAAACTACTACATTTGCTAAAAGTGGCATCTTACAGAGAAAAAAAAATGATTAAAAACTACTGACCTGTTAGATGAGTGTCACTGCCCATGACCCACACAGAATTCTTAGGGTTCTTAAAGAAGGAGCCCACTTCACAATACCGGAGATGTTCAAGAAGAGCAAGGAAACCTATTTCACTTTGGCTGTCAATACCCCTAAGTTCTGCAAAAGTTTCAAGAGTTTAAATTACATTCCAATCTCATCCAACATGAACATTCAATGATAGAAGACAAAACACCTTGTTTGCTAAGATTAGGAATACAAAAATAGGAACCCATACATTTTGGAGTAAAAGTATCTAATTGATGCTTAATTCAGCTCATGCCTGACCTTGGTAAGCAAATATGTAACTTTTTATGTCTATTAGCCTAGTTTCATACAAAGTTTCAGGATATGAGTAATGTCACAATATATTATTTTTACAGTTTCAATTAAAACCTTTGACTAAGAGCTGGCCTATCTATGACTCTTTAGTCTCTAAGCAAAATTGATAAATTAATCTCTTATTTTTAAAAAAATTATGGTTTTGAAAACTTTGATCACTTTCGAAGCCTCACTTCTCACCCACATATATTAACAAGCTTTAAACATCTTTGGTGCAAACAATAAATAATAACTTCTATTTGCAACCTAAGATAACTAAAGGATTAAGCTTACGCCCTTGCGGTGGCTTGCAGGGTAATGGTTAGAAGTAGAAATAAGTTAGCCAAGAAACTGGCGGCCAGAATTATTGATGTAACTTAGCAATAATTGATTATAACAAAAAGAATCATAGAAAAAAGTAGAGAGAGAGGAGAAAATGGGCATGGAAAACAGTATCTATGAGAATGACTGGATTAAGTGATGGGTAAATAGAATATCTTAAAAAAAATTTCTTCCATGCTCCCTGAATTTGTCATGTTTGTTATGTCAAATATTCAGATACTACTTTGAAGATTAAAAAAAACCATATTGTCATTACTTCAAGCAAATTAATGTGACAAAGAGGCGATCTCGAAACATATCAAAGTAGATAGATTGTATAACTGTAACATGTATAATTATTGAATCATGTCAACCAGAAATCTAGAAATGGAGAGTAGTGTGTTACATAAATGTCAGTATTAAGTCACTTATGGAACAATGCACAGTTTTTTGAATCGTTAAAAGTAGCTAATCAATTGGCAGGACTCAAAAATGCCACAGCACATCCTTTCTGCACAACTTGCTGATTTAATTCACAGACTCCATTCACCATGCGAAGCCACTTTTCATAGAGTGATCCCATCATTCAAGTATTTGAAGTTCACTTGAATTATCTCATATTCAGCAAGATCATTCAAGTGAGCATACTACTACAGTGTGTTTGAGGCAGCCTCGAGATGACAAATGACCTAAGGAGTAGAAGACTTACTCAACCCTCCCACATCTTGGTCGTGGTCCCAAACATGTCCAACGGCTCTACCAGTGAGCATCAAGTTGATTAAACTCTGGCTTCCATAACCATAAGTACCATCAATTAATGCTTCACTTCCATCTGACATTTCTCCTTTAATTAAATCACAACCCTGAAAAAATTAGCAATAGCTTTAGAACAATAACGGGAACAAGTAGGCTATAGAATGATATATACACGTGTATGTTTTTTGTTTGGTTTGAATTTAGTGGTTGACAGAGAAATTTTTAAATTCTCAAATGGGACTCATTAGAGATGCATTAAAAATTATAATGACCAACTCTCGCACAATAGGTTAAACATTACAGGCAGGCAAACTATTAATAGTTTATAAATTAAGTGTACCGGCTAAAATTAGTTTTAAATACCTTCGTCATAAGCACTGAATACAAGAGTAGCAGAACACCAAATGTTTCCTGTAGCATATCTATCCTTTCCCGAAAAAAATCTTCTACTTCATCTATTGTGTTCAAAGTTGTCACCCTGAAAGTAAAAATTGATCTAAGTTTATAAAAGGTCAAAAAACGGCTTTCATTTAAGCTTCATTTTACATAAGTTATTAGAGATCCATCATAAAGCAGTGCTGAAGTACAAAAATGCAAAATATTGCTCAACGAAAAAAATCTTCAAACTAAATGAGATATTTTCATAAAATACATGTAAAGGCATTAATATTTTTTATTGAAATTATACGTATTTCAACAACCTGAGCTGAGAGTGGAAATGCTGATGCTCCAGTTTCTGTCTTTTTGGACCCGACTCTTCAAGCAATTTATTAATAATATCCGACGTAGCCATCTCTGCAGACTGTGAGGTGCTACCCTCACCCCCCTCCATATCTACATTTCTCTCAGCTTCTTCCCCACCGTTAAGCCGAGGTACCTCTGACAGTTCTGACGCTTGATCTGAAGGAACATGGACTAAAGAAAATCCTCTGGAAGGGGATCGTGATTGTGCCTGACTAAGAATTTCACATAATGCCTTAATTAATAGTCTATGACTCTCTTCAGTGCTCACCTGAAATAAAAGTACTTATAAAAACAGACAAATCAACAAAAAATACATCTCTCTCGTTAGCATTAGGAGTTCCAAGTGTTAAATCGTAAATTGCGTAAACTAAAGTTAACGTTCTTTACCTAAAAAAAAGCAATCATAACTTCAAGATTCTATTAAGGTGACAGTAGTCACTGCTAAGATCTTACTCACCTGCCTCCATTTATTTCCTATATTACCAGATAAAAGAATTTTAAGAATAAAAGCTTGAACAGGTGCAATTACAGCACACGGCCCTCCTTCCCATTGAACCAGAGCCGTGGGTTCATCTTCGCTAAATTGGAAACCTTGTTAATGAAAAGAGAAACACAAATACTTAATGCGAAAACTAACTGCCACTCTAACACTCTACGATAAAGATGACTCCAAACTAAATAGCACATACACCTTAATATACACTGAGGTTTAGAAAACGATTTAACACACAGATTTTTGTGTAATAAGTACCTTGGGCCCATCTTTTAAAAACTTCATCTTTCACGCATGGTCCCCATAACAACCTTCGTATTTCATTTAACTCATTCTCACAGGGCGAATTAGAACTTTCAGTCATTATTTGCGCAAAATAAGGAAGTTAAATACACAGTGAAAACAGAAAAAAAACATGCGTTTGTCGAGAATCTAAGCCATCTATTATGCCTTTTGCTGTGTCAGTTACAGACGCCTATTGACAACAGTGACATCTTAAGGCCTCCATTATAAGCAGATAATTGAGTAACGCTACCCGTCCTTAAATCTACTTTCCTTGCTTTCGAAAGTTGGATGTAAGCACAAATTTTCTTAGATTATTTTGTACAATTATGTATTGAGTAATCGGCGAAGAAGTGCCTACATCTTCAAATAAAAATTTCTTAGGTTTAAAAAAGTCACAATGAGTATTTTGGGAAAACGCTAGAAGTTAAAGACTTTGATAACCCAGGACGTGACTTTTTATATGGAATGTGACAGCCGCCAATCTTGACTTGGACCTGTTTAAATAGGAGTGAGTGACAGATCCGGAATTGCAATATTTAAACTATTATTTCTTATATACAGAAAAACCATGAGTGCAGGACTACCATATATTGCTGCCGGTGTTCGGACAGATTGTGAAAAGCTTTTGGCTGATTTCGTTTCGAAAAACAGCCTACGGTTTGATGATTTTGCAGAAGTTTGGCAGAATATGCGTTTTTCTTTAATTTACTGGTAAATATTAAGTTTTGTCGACATTTTAAATATTGAATTGTTTTCTAAATCGTGTACTGCAGTAGTTCTCATTTTTATTCCAGCGGAAGGAAAACATTTTCTGAACTAGCGGAGTTCACCGAAGAAGTACTCCAGATTTCGAAAACGTTCATGCTCCCTCCTCATTCATTACAAACGAGAGCAGGTGGTGTCTATTTATCTGCTGGGCTTTATTACAAACAACCAACCAGGTGATCATAGTTTCTATATACATATAATAATAATAATCTTTATTCAGTCATAGCATAGCATTACCTATGGTGACTGTCGTCATTACACAGAATAAGTAAA
>WURS02000014.1:2426120-2446053 GCA_011762765.2 Rhinocypha anisoptera | reverse complement strand
ATCTGTTTTATCTCTAATCCATGATTTCCAGACAACTTTTTTATCCTTGATTTTTACTTTAACATGCTCATCCCACCCCCCGTCTTTAGCGGGATTCCAGGTTAAGAAGGAGAGAGCGAAGGATAGGATATTGGAGAGAGGCAGAGGTTGAAGGACGAGGAGGAAGAGGCTTAGGAGAGAGAGAGGGGGGGGGGCATGAGGTTTGTCCTGGAGAAGTCTCGGGAACGGCTGTATGGGAGGCAGAGAGAGAGAGAGAGGAGTCGTCTCTCTTGAGAAATCAGCCCGGAGGGTGGCGTGGGGAGGGAGGGGGGGAGAGGGAGGTGATTGCGACGTTCGGAGGAGGAGAAGGAGATACGCGATGGGCGATGATTTCTTCTGCGGCTCACAAAGGCCCATTCGCCCCGGCGTAATTTGTGCGCCATTCAATCAGGCAGCGGTTTCATCATCGTCGTTTGCGGCGCCGAAGCGCTGGGTGGAGGGAGGGAGGTCTCCCCCAATGGGATGGGATGGAGAGGGGGGGGGCGATGATATTAACGATACGCATGCACAGGGAAATGGGGAATACCCTAGGGGAGGGAAGCTAAAAGCTTAGTATACATGGATTTATAAGCAAACATAGTATATACACATTTATGTACGTATATATATATATATATATAAATTTTCTCCATTCCGAACTTACTTCTTTTTTCTAGGGAATGTCTGACGTCTTAGAGATTTGAGTCGCAGTCAAGTCGCCCTCCAAGCCTCTCGTCTCTCTCGAGGACCGGGGGATTTGCAGACTTCGGAGTTCCCTAAGGGAGAGAGGCCCGGTTTAAACTCCGATTGTTTGCACCGCCCCAGTTGAGTCAACTCTTGTAATACCGCGGGAGGCTCTTCACTCTCGTGGATTTAAGACGCTTTAACTATGTGGATTGTTATATTTTTTAGTGATTTCTTGAGATGAAGTATTCGGGAGAACGTCAAATAATACTGGTCGATGCTCGAAAGCGTCTCTTATGGGGGTTAACAGTCCGCGGTTGGAAGAGATATATTCGTCCGCAAACAGAACATATTAAATACGGATTATCCATTAGCACACTAAACTCGGATTGATCTTTTCTCTCTATTCGAAAGACAGTTTTTGCTTCCCTTACTTACGTTGGATAGCTTTATGTATATTCAAGTCTACACTTACGCTATTGTGAATCATTCCTTTAACCTCCACTTCCGAGTTATTCTTGTCCAGTACATAACTAGTTGGTAAGCATATTTAATTTTAATTTTTAATACTCGGAGAGAATTACATTGAATTATATTACGTTAGAAGAGTATGCACTGTTTTTAAACATAAATGCGTACTATAGTAAATTTTATCGCTCTGTTCTGCATTCTTATGAATCTAGTTTGTGGTCTTACCACTTGCTTTTTTTAAAATGCAAATTGTAGAGTTTTGTTGATTTATTTTCGATATCTCAAACGCAAAACTATTCGGCCAATGCCGGTGGTCAGAATAACAACATTTTTATGGCAAGAAAGAAAACACTCACATCCGTAACCTGGGTGGAGAATGAAAAACCCACCCGTCGGAGATTCTAACCCCGCGACCTCCGGTTTGGCAGGCGAGAATTGTACCCCACCGAGGTCGGAAATATAATTGCAAGTTATAAAATGAAATGAGTTCATTATCCTTCCTATTCAAAATGTCATGGGAATATATTTATTTTTATTAGTGTTTCAGACTGTGTCCAAGAAAACTTAAGTAGTCTAACTACAACGACTATCCTGTTGCGTAACATAAGCAAAAGAGAAAAACGACATACTCCGAGTGAAGTCATTGATTGAGTAGTTAGGAGCGGTAGTTTAATGATTCAATTTATGCATAATATACTGAATATAGTGAGTCTACTAAAGAGTATTTATGTACTCGTATATGCATTTATAATTATTTTTTATTCAATAATAAAGTGTCACAAAGCAATGCTACCCACCTTAGTAGATGATGTATGACAACATTAAAAATGCTCAGTCATAGATATAATGTCATGAGTAAATAAGAAATAGGCACTGATTCTTTCCTACTGGGATTAAGTAACATCCATTTACGTTCTCAGCAGAGTACGAGTAGAGTACAAGGTCGTATAGTTCATAAAAAGTGAAAAGAGTTTTAACAAAACATTTCCTAAGAACAAATGTAACGCTTTCAGGCTTCACTACGTGGAACCTATCCATAATGAAGTAGGGTAAGTAAAAACACTTGTGATTCCACTCGATATCGAGTGGAATCACAAGTGTTTTTACATATCGAGTGGAATCACAAGTGTTTTTACTTACCCTACTTCATTTTGCATATTATGTTAGTTAAAGGCAGTGTGCACCATGACTTCTTGCCGCAAGGTCAAACGATCAATAAAAGAGTACCATTTACAAGTTCAATGCTGTTTGCGAATGAAGCAATAAGAATAAAACTCCGTATTTGTGGCAAAACAATTCATGACTTTTGCACCATGATGTTATAATGTACCTGCTCACTAACTTCAGTACTTATTCATGAATTTTTGGCAAAAAACTACTCTGTAATGATGCCACAGACTCCATATTCTCCAGACATGGCCCAGTGTGACTTTTTTCTGTTCTCAAAAATAAAGAGAACCTTAAAGGGCCATCATTTTACAAGCATAGATGAGATTAAAATCAAATGGCCAAGAGAGCTAAGAGATATACCAAAGATTGAGTTCCAGAACTGTTTCGAGGATTTGAAAAAGCACTGGCATAATTGTATAATATCTAATGGGGTCTACTTCAAAGGTGATAACATTGATATAGATGAGTAAATAAAATTCCCATTATGTATTGAATACACCTCATATGCCCCCAATGAAGTAAAAACTCACAATCCAATTAATGAGGAAAGGTAGATCATAATGGTGATTACCCGGGATCCAGAAATGAATCCTTGGATTGTCTATCCTGTGGGTTGATTGAGTATTTTTGGTTACACTCGAATATTGGTGGTATGACTACTCTTATGACTAACACCTCTCTTCAACCAAGGCCCTAAAGTGCGATTGCTATTGTCCCTTCAAAAGAGGGAAAAGTGTAGGTTGGAGAGTAATTTGTCCAGGTTATTGCAAATGTGGTGGCATCGAATGGAAAGGGTTTAAGGGAGGAATCTTTTGGTATGAGAGGGAAGATGGCTATTGTAATGCAGGTACTGTTGTTTGTTAGTGGGTTTGATGTGTGGAATTTGTTTCGAGGCTAAAAAGAAAAGAAAGACACTTCGAGGAGACCAAGGAGCAGATTAGTAGTGGAGGGACAGAATTTACTCCCCATGGTACTTCAGCTGCTAGTTTGCAGATAGAAATCATAGTTGAAGGAGGAAGCATTGTGGATGGGGAGGAAATGGGTGAGATCCAAGAGGAATTCAGTACCAGGAACGTGTTGAGTTGGCCACCAGATCAGGAATTGTCGGAGTCAGGAAAAGTTTTTGGAATGGGGAGTAGAGGTGCATAGTGAAAAGACTTCAGTGGTAGCCTTTAATAAGTCAGAATTTGCGGTGGCTGGGTGGAGTTCAGCTGTTCGAGGAAGTGGAAAGTATCTTGGTTATAGGATGGTAAGGAGTGACAGGGGATTGAAGGTAATGATCAACAAATGCTGAGATGCATTTTGTGAGGGAGTTGCAGGAAGAGACAATAAGTCGGCCAGGGTTATTTGGTTTGTGATTTTGGGAAGGATGTGGGTGAGGAGGGGAGAGGGTGATTTCTTTTGCAGTTAATTTTTCATCAGGACCCTTATCCATTTCCTGATTACCTCCTCAGAAAAAAAATCCATGGCAAATCTTAATCTCCCAAATCTCATCCAAAAAATAACAATACCAACCTTTCCCTCTGTACCACTTACTTCCCCAGCATTCAGTTCCTCAAATCAATCCTCAAAGTTTCCCATCCTTTCTGGTAACCTCACTAACACCAAAAAATTTTCCAAATGCTCCTCCCTCGCTTTCTGACTTCCTCCTAACCTCTCCAGCATTCTTAACACCACCAAACGTCTCTCTAAACTTTGTAACTCTTCCTATTCCTTACCATCTCCTTGCAATTCTTCTGGGATGCAAAACATGCTTAATCCTAATTTCTCATCTTCTTACTAATAAATTCCTCCCTTATTTCTTCCTTCTGTACTCTCCCCTACCTGCTTCACTACAACGTAGTATACATCCTTTGTTACTGAGTAAAAACTTCTCTGGTTTTCCACTGGGTGTCTCCATTAGAGAGCCAGCATTTCTATAACTGACTTGGTCACTGTCCCCAGGGCTAAAGAATGCTGTTAAGCCAAAAATTGTTTGGTATTAGTACATAAAAACAATAATACATTCTCTCCAGACTTCACACATATCCTTCAGAACTGGCCTCCATGTGTTGCTCGACTGGAATCCCAAATTTCTATTGTTAACCTTATTATGAAAACAGATCTAAATAGCCTCCTTGGCCAAACAGTCCCAGTAGCCAATCAGGAGAGACCTGATGTTAAGAGAATGTATTGTAGATTGTTGTTATGTACTAATACCAAACAATTCTTGTCATAACAGCATTTTGAAACCATGAAGATGATGACCGAGTCTGGAATCAAAACATTGGCTCTAATGGTGACACCCAGTGGAAGACCCTTGAAGTTTTTGCTCATCATATATATTCTGGGAAAGCACTAGATCTTTCACCCTTTGATACTGTTTTCTACATAGACCCTCTACCACTCCTATGTAGAATTGTTAAAAACAGGACTGTGCTTTATACTCATTATATATGCACACATAATTTTATATATCATGGCATAAATCTTGCATTTACATGGTGCACATTCATACGTTTCTGTGATAATGTTTCAATATTCATCATCATCAGGTTCCCAATCCCAAAATTTATTTGTAGCAGCAACCCTGAAGTGCCTTCATATGTTGTGTAGCTTAATTGAATGGATTACACACTCACCACAATTAAAACTTTATTGTATGATATTTAAAGTTGTTATCGACATGTGTTGGAATGAAACCAAGGTCTTGGAGAGATTAGTCTGGTTTGGTAAAATTTTTCCATTTTCATAATTGAAAACGATGACCCGTATTTGAATGGTAACAGATGCATTAATTTAATTCTCTCTTTGCAGACGGGAATAAGGATCGAAGTGGGTCAGCCGACTCCTCTGGCGAGGAAGACTCGGATGAGGAAGAGGAATCAAACGCTGGGCGCAACCAGGGTGATGCCACAGCCCACGAAGAGGTAAACTTTACTCCCTGCTTTCCCCACTCAATCAGGCCCTTCTCGCCTAATGCGGGCCAAGACGTGCTCTCTCGTTTCTTTTCTTTGGAGACTGTCAGCTGCCTCATGTGAATAGATTACAAGCTGGTCTGTTTCATGACTGTACCTGAATGATGTTTGTGTTTCAATCTTTGGCCATTGGCAAATCAAATATGTGAGAAGTATATTTATAACCTAAGTTGTTTCACATATTGCTCTCTTCAAAGTCGTACATGGCAGTGAAATGCAGTCGTTATTTTTATTTGTGCATACTTGAAAAAAATAATTGCTCATTTAATGGGGCAGAGAATCCAATTGTGCCTTTGACCTCGAATGGAGGGGGTATGTAACTCATGTGTGAAGTGACAAACTTTGAGTGGTGTCCTGTGCAATACAGCCAAGTGCCTGGAATCCTTGGGAAGGAGGGAAAGATCAGGTGGTTGAGGAAGATTTGATCCACCTCCGACAGATGGCTATCCATCCTGGGAGAGAGACAGTTCTTTGATATTCGAAGTGGATTCATTGTGCTACCTTTTCTTTATTGGCATCCACCTGCACATTAGGTTTGTCAACCACGTTCTTGTCTTCTAATGAATTCTTTCATAGTAATTCATTAGTCTTTGTTTGGCTTTTTAGACATTAGTTGCATTGATGCTAATATTTAATATGATTTTAATTATCTGTGTGATTTGTGAAACCACATTAACCATAGATTTATTCATTAACTGCGGATTAACGTAAGAATTTGAAGAACAGTATATTTGGGGTGATGATCCAAAACCTTAAACATGTCATGGCTGTTATCTTCAGCAGCTTCTGTATCTATCTCTTGTTGAACTAGAACACTGCTAGCAGTATGTAGGTAGTCCTCTTTGTTCTAGGAAGAAATTGATAATTATGAGTGGAAAACTTCACCAAATGTGGCATTTTATGATTGGTTGTTGGTCCCTTTAGGAAGACACCTTTTCCTCTCTAATGGGAATCTCCTCGAGATGAGATCGCAGTGATACCTCGACTAACTAACGAAGATAATTTATTTTGGAATCACATTCGTTAGCCGTAATCTGCATTAGCAGAAACATGATTTCCGTATGGTCTCTACAGAAAATCATTTAGATCGTTCTGGATGCTGAACAAAATTTAAAGAAGTGTTATAGAATACTAAAAAGGACACTATAAAAGGGTAAAAACTCACTCACCAAAATTTTACTTCTCAGGCTTCTTAGGATAGTTGTTGTTGATTTGAAAAAAATAAGTTTCATATTAGAATCTCATGCCTTTCAATAATTCTCTCCAGTCAGAGTTAGAAAAGGGTGAAAGGGTACGGTTCTATACAAAAGTGTTAGTTCACAATTACTGTTAATATTCATGAGGCTTAGTGATCTCATAGATTGATCTCATAGTTTGAGGGTTAACAAGCCTTTATAGTACCTGCTTGTAAGTCAAAAGTTCAGCCTTTTCACTTTTTTCCGTGAAAGATAAGACCACTCTTTTGGCTAAAGTAATTTTTTTTTCTCTGATTATTTAACAGCTTTGGAATTTCAGATTTATTTGAATACAAATGCAAAATTTATACCTGTGCTATACTTCCAAAAATATTGATGCCAAAATTTTTTTGTACAAATAATTGATACCAGAAATTTTTAATAATAGATGAAAAATAGTAAGAGATTCAATGTGTGTACATTGCTTCATAGTGGCTTAATGTGATTGTTTGGTAGAAGATAGAGTCAGTACTCCTCAATCAAATGTTAATTGTCATCATTACTATTACATAAACATGAAACACCTTTAGTATCAGCCTGGTTTACATAAAAGAAAAAGTAAAAAATGGTTTCCTGCATTGAAAACTAGAGCTTTCAGAATGAATTCAAAATTTAAGAATATAATTTCAAATACCATATGTGCTTGTGAAGAGTTTGTTCCTCCCCCCCACCAGTTCTCACAGAAAAAAAGTTGATTTGTTCACAGCTTATGTGAAGACTCTAGTTCTCAATGCTGGGGAACCCTAAATTTTCATTATGGTCAACGTTTTTCATCTGATATCCCTAAGCAAAAAAACAATGTGCATTTAATGATCTTTATTTTCCATTACTTACACTACAGAATGTTAATACTGAACCAAACTTTAAACATCATTGTTTTTACCTGTTGCCCTCCTAAAAGAGACAAATATTTTAAAAATATATTTTACTCAGACCAAGCCCTAGTTGGTAATTCAGTCAATCTTGTTGAGTGCTATACAGGATTATTGTCAGAAATTTGGGATGAAAATTACTATATGTAGTATGAAAACTAAAGGAATGAGATTCTCGAGAAGAAATAAGGCTAGGCTAAATATCATACCGGAAGGAAGTAAATTAGAGCAGTTAGAAAAGTTGACATATTTGGGAAGCATCATAGAGGAAAATGGGCCTACTGGCCACAATATTAGAGGAAGAATTGCATTAGCATAAGAGGCCTTTTATGAAAAAGGAGTTGATGAGAAGGACCTCAAGGAAAGAATTGAAGAAAAGATTTGTGAAAACCCTCATATAGCATATGTAGAAGGTATGTAGCATTATATGGCTCTGAAACTTGGTCCACGGGGAAGGATGATGGGCATAGATCGGAGACTTTTGAGATGTAGGTTTGGCGATGAGGTGGACAGAGAGGAAAATGGGTGGTGTTAATAACAATGGTAGGGGAGGAGAGGCATTTGCTGCATACATATTGGTAGGTCAATAATAAATGTTACTAAGAGACGCAGACTTAAATTCAAACCCAGTGGTACACCCATGATGTTTATAAACATCCCCAACTCTGTACATTGTGTATATTTTGTTTTAACCGATGACATAAATTCTGGACAAGTAAAAACACCAAGAATAAAGTTATCCTGTATATACTCATAGTTCGACCCACCCTCAATTTTCATCCAAAATTTTAGTCCCAGAAATTCATACTATGCATGAGTGTATATGGTATGAAATTTATTGATTTAATTTTGTTTGAAAAAGTTATAATACCCCATAAATTGAATCGATTTGAGCTGTATTTGTAACATGCTACATTTCAGTTTTAATTACACCAGTCAACAGACCAAATATAGAGGATACTAGATTACAAGAGTGAACTTTTTGATGTGATCCCAATTATGTGGAGATTCTGAATTACTTAATATGCATGTTCCTCTTGGTTTCTCAGTCTACAGGTTGTGTGATTTTTTTTGGACGCTAATTTTTACTAACTTAATTTTTTGAACTAATGTCCATATTCTCTTAGCTATGTATGCTACTTTTTATGGCACAATATCATTTGGTTTATATTTATCGTTGTTACAAAGCTTAACTAATGTAAAAGTATAATTAGGAAGGTAATTGTTCAGATGACTAATGCAATCAGTGGAGCATAGCGTTTACTATGAACATTAATGAAAACTTCTGTTGTCAGTCAGTATATTGAATCATGTAGCAGTTCATTTTTCATTCATGAATAATCATAATTTCAACAGTAATTTTAAAAAAATTTGAACATTTCTTGGTTAAGTATTTGGAGTTAGCATAGGAGAACTATTTCGAAATACTTAAAAATTTTCACTTATTTAGGCACATAAAAAGTTGCTTTCATTTTAGAAGGGTTTGGGAATGTGCTATTGTTTTAATATTGTCTGCACACCCTCAGAAGACTTTCTAGAGACCCTCCCTGTTCTAGATTCACATGCAATGAATGTTGTAAAATCACCTTTTAATGTAACTGTTGATTAGAACACACTATACACTCCAATGCAATATTCATTGTTCCCTTATCAGTCAAATATTTATTATGTAAAACTGTATTTTGACTAAGTTTAATTTTCAGTAATATAGGTCAGAAAGATTTAGTTTTCTCTTGGGTTCTCCACCAGGTCAGGTACTTCATTGCTGAGGTTTTGGTATCAAGGAAAAGAAGAAAAACACTGCAATTTCACAAAACAAATTGTTTGTTTTGTGAAATTTCAGTATTTTTCTTCTTTTCCTCAAGATAAAAGAATTTCACATAGTTAAGCTGGAAACCATCTATGAGATTTTGGTAGCCAACTCTGCTTCCATCATCCTCAATACCCTCGGGATAAATATATGCATGTATATATTAATATTCATTTGTTAATGTAATTTTTTTAATTTACACACCAAACACTTACAGGGTATGTAAAATATTTTATTTATATTTTTTATCACTGATACAATTTAAGAGAAAATTATTTACTAAATGAAAAATTGGGCCGATCAGGCCCATGGTGCTTTTCACACATACCCTTAGGGCCGTTAGATCAGCCTGCTGGCACTAAAAGAGTCAATGCATAGTTACACAAGAATGCAAAATCTTTTGCCTCTTGCTTAAACTTTATTAGTAAAAAATGGATTTGGGGTGTACTTCATACCAAATTCCATAAGGCTCCATTTACGTGCAGAATACTGCATGTGTTAAGGACATTTAAAAAAAAAACTTTTAGCTGATATGAGGGTCAGGCAGTCATTAGTTGTGTTTGTTTCTGGTTCACTTTATGCCTATTTAAGGATTTCTCTTTGAACGTTCAAGTGATTTGTAACTGCCTAAATGTCCAAAGTCTTAATTAACCCCCTAAAACCCTTCCATGTTCCCCATCTCCTGGCCTTTGCCTAGATCATCTGGTGGCTTGCAGAGCACATTTGTAGTCATGTAGACTAGCCTCTCTCTCTCTCGTCTCACTCACTGGCCCATAAATATGGAATTTGCTTGAGGGGGACAAATTTAATGTAGATTCGTGTTTCTTTGTAAAAATCTCATTCATCCAAGTAACTGGGTTTCGCAAAAATAATGAGTAAGCCACTCATTTTTTAATATATTACTGGAATAAGTTTAATTTAAACAAGAATATGCACTGCCTTGAGATCATAAAAAATGTAATTTTCACTTATTTATGATTTAAATACTAGCATAATACATGTGATGTTTTATACAAGTCCACCAAATGGACTTAGTTAAAGGTGCCAACGTTCTCCCACAGGCATTTTCATTTCACAATCATGAGGCCATCAGCATGTACATAGTTGGATTATTAAGGATGCTATGTTAAAGAGTTTCTGCTGTGAAGCAGTGCTTTCCTCTTAAGTTTAAGTGGACGTTGGAGTGTTTTTATTCATGGTTCCCTTCTTTTTTTTTCAGCCAACATTTTATGGAACTGCCATGTCAGGTGAGGAGAAGTAGCTGTTATTCACCGAGAAGAATATATTTCATCCCATTCATAAACAAGCTGGTGTAGAATAAGGTCCAAAGTTTTGAGAAGGGTCTTTAACGTAACTGCACAAGTTTGGATGTCATTAGAACACTTCAAATTTCGGAGACCACCTGTATAACGCTCTTGCCTTTGATAACATGTGCCCTTGAGAATGCCTTTTTAAACCTTTCATTGCTGACTGAATATATGTGATTGCCGTCCACACATGTTATGGTCTTCCTCTCGGTCAGCCAAAGAAATTGTTAATTTTGGGATTTATTGTTATTGATCAATCGCCTATCAAATTTGTCTAATTTCATCTTAATTGCCAGTTGTTAAGCATTGCTTGTACTTAATAGAGCCAAAATTCACCAAATTACCCCGTCAGTCTTGGATGTGCAATCGTTACTTGCCATTATAATTTCCTTTTGTGGGTATAATTGATTTGCTTATTAATCTGTGATAAACCTTCAGTAATAAGCTATTCTCTAAAAAAAAGGCATTTCTGTTTAACTTTCTCAAATTGGAAGAATGTTATTTCTGGAATCATTTTTAATAATATAATAATAATGAATATATTTTTCTTAATAAAATATTTACTTCATTATTCTATGATACACATGAATTCACTTCCCTAAAGTGAATGTATTTTTTTCTGCTAATATTCATCTCTTTTGTCATTACCAATCTTTTCTGACTGAAATTGCTCACTTTTAAAGTATGCTGTGTCATTACTTTGTTATCAAAATGTAACAGTGTAACACCAGTAGCTTCCTGTCTACACTTTCATTATTTTTATGAATGAAAGTCCTTCTTTGTTACTTTTGAGCAATTGTTTGCTATATTCATTGTGAAAATACTGTAACACGGTTGTTATGTTTTCACAATGTGCTATAATGAATCTCATATATTTAGTTACACAATGATTGACTCATTAATCATCATTTTGGTGTCACTGCTCTGTATTTCCTATTATTAAATTGGGATAGAGGGCTTTAAAGTTTTTTTGCACAAAATGTTATTTTTGTAATGCTGAGGATCTGAATTGACATGAGAATTTCCAAATAAGCATTGTCATAATTAATAACACTACTCTCTTATGCAAGATCACTATCTATGTATTTTTTCTCAGCTGGAAACATTTGAAATAATGTATTATAAATGTCTTCCATTTACTGCCTAAAGTAAAAAATACAAAACTTCAAGTGGTGGGAAGCATATATGGAAACTATTTTTATTGTTATTTGCTAAATGTTAATAGATGCTAGTTTTTTTAAAGAATTCAGAGAAGCTCTCCACATATCCCATTCTATTATTGATATTGTGGTAGTACATTTACTTCAGAGCCAATGAGTGCCTTAACATATTGTACATAAATATCCATCCTGTTGCCTTTATAAGTAAGCATTATCCATGGGTTTGAAGTACAGCAAAACATAACCGTTCACTATATTGTTAATATGTACATTGTAAACATTGACTGAAATACTACTGAATTGTTTTTATAAAAAATTGTTGAAAATGAAAGTCAGCAATAAAAGGTATCACATTAAATTTTTCCTACTTTGCTGGTGATAACTCATGGCATGTGTCACACACAGCTTGAGTTAAATTATGCATCCCTTAATGCTTATAAAAAAATAATCTTTGGCCATATTTATTGCTAGCTGCAAAAATGAAAACTTTTAGGTTGATGGTAGATTCCTTTGATTCACACTTTTCCTTTGATGTTGTTGATTATATGTATTCCTCAATCTGCTAATTTGGACCATAGTAGGTACTTGTCGCAAGTATAATCTCATGCATTTTCATTTGTTATTGAATGGTGTAAAAGGGTAAGGATTTGAGTGTCAAATTTTCTATAATTATATTTGAATGCTGTGAAATGTGGTAGTTTTCCTTATAGTTGTTGAATAATATGATAGTGAGGTGTAAGCATTAATGTTGGTTGATGTGATGTTACTAAGATATTTGGTGTAATCATTACAATTCTTTTAGAAGTTTTGATTTAACCATACTAACAAAAGATTTCTAGTCCCGTATAATTATATTATTGCCTAAAATAATTTGTTAGAAATCATAGATTTGGATGGACATGACTGCACAGTATTTCCTTTTTCATTACTCATGGTCAAGTTGCATTACTTGCCAAAAAACTGTGTTCATCAGTGACCGAATAGTAAGAAACAATGGCAGTCAGCACATAAATTCGTCTTCTCCATTAATTTTTAAAGAATGCAACCTTGTATCTAGAATTAACCATTATGTATCAGCATATGAGAAAATTAGATATTTCCTATAAAAGTATTCAAATTGGTGGTTTTTGGAGTTGTCACAAGTTCAAATTGCTCCTATATGTACATTAAATTTTCTTCTTAGGACCATCAAAAGGTCTCTTAGCATTTGAGGAAGTCGGCGGCTTCAATAACTGGAAGCACTAAAAATCTTCTACTCCCAAATTTCAATTTATGAGCTAAAGTATATTCTCTGAAAGCATTAAGAAGGCAGTTATTTTTTGTTTTCTATAGTTTCCACTACTGTAGCTGCTACACTATTTGACAATGCAGCAATTATGGTCTCAGTTGTGTTCATCTTTTGGAGTAATTTTCAACGTAAACCCCCCGAGGAAGTGCCTAATGGCTACAAAGCCAGTTTAGCCAGCTAATCAATTGTCAAAACGAACTTAATGTGTCACAGGTATCATTGAACGATATAACCAAGCATTGGGAACCATCCATGTGTATAAACATGATTCATACATCTGTACATCAGCTAAGGAATCATGGGAAAAATTAAGAACAGTAATTTATTAAGTACAGTACGAAGTACAATTTACTTCAATTCATAACCAAATACAATTCTTTAAAGAATGACTTTATTTTGGAAAGCCAGAGAAAATGAAAATGCAGGAATGCATTTCTAAAATGAATGAAATCAATAAGAGTGTGAAAGAATATTCTCTGATGCAGATTAGCAGGCTTATATTTTAGAGGGTTACCCAAGGGGTATCAGGTTATGGTTTGCATCATTGAACCAAAGGAACCACAACCATTAAATGTAAAATCATCATCTCTGGCAATGACTGCTAGAGGTCCCTTTTCAATGTGTATTAAATTATATAATCAACTCCATCTTAGTCTAAAAAATGAAACAAAATTAAATTTATTTTAAAAATGTTAAATTCTTATATGGCTGATGTTTTTAAAGTGTTGATGAATACCTATGTAATTAAGGAACATATATGTCTAACCACCTTGTATATATTTTATTTTAATACTTATTTCACGAGTCCTATGTATTTGCCATATATGTATGGTGCACTGTGTCCTATGGACACATTAAGTAATAATAATAATGGATTTGGACACTTCTACCTAAAGAAGCCACAAAGAAACTATCTACCTGGAGAAGGATTGGATGCTTTCCCGGTGTATAACAACTCTGCATTGCTGCCAATGCAGAGTGTGACCTGGTGGAGAACCCAAATAATCTTCACCAAAATATGTACCTGCCATCAAGGGAGAAGAATGAGGAGCCACGTAAAGTATGTGTTCAAGAAAAAAATGAGGCATATCAAATTTCCAGTTGGAACAAAGATGCTACTGGTATACTGGAGAGAATACATTTGGATGTGGTTGTTCCTATGACACCAAAATCAATCTGAGGCAATTCCTAATTTGCTACCTACATTCTAATTTTGTGACATTTTATTCCCTAGCACAAAAGTCTGAAGTTTTTGAGACATTTAAGAAATTACAGCAGGAAGAATAAGAAGATCAAGGAATTTCAATCTGACAACAAAGGTGAATTCAAGAGCAATGCTTTTAAAGCTCATCTTGCTCATTGCAAGATTATCAGTACATGGGTATCCCAGCAGAATTGTAAGGCAGAACCTTATACTCATGAATGTTTTCAGATGCATTTTAAGTCAGTCCAATATATTCAAGCGTTCAGGGCTCTTCATACATCATGTATATTGAAGAATTAAGCCCATCAAGCAGCACAGGTGACAAGATTCCATTTGAGGTATGGTATGGAAAGAAATTGATGATAAGCAACATGCAACGCTTGAAGTAATTCAGCCTACAAGCTCGGGTAGCAGTTACTGACGGTGGCAAACTGGACAAAAAACGTGCAGAGGAGCATGACCTGCTCGGATATCTCAAAGGAGTCAAAAGAATATTAAGTCTGTAGCATGTAGAAGAAATGAGTTGAGGTGAAGAGAGATGTTTACTTTGTGGAGACAGTTTTTCCATGCAGTCTGCTATAGGAAAGTAAGAAACCAGGAGAATTGACAGAAAAGACCAGTGAATCAAATGAGGAATTATTTTTTCCTCACCCTCAAGTCATCATGTTCTGATGCAGAGGATCCAGGGGAAGGTAACCTCCATGAGAAAGGAATTGCCATTGTGGGGGAGGAGCCACAACGTGGCATCCACTAGTATGCTGCCAATTATGAAGGAGGGTTGGTGCCAATAAGGCAACCTCAGAGGGTATGGCATATAAAATTGACTTGTTTATTGCCTTGTTGCAGGTTGACAATATGTTAGGAGAGAGGCATGGTTGTACTAGAAACAGCTGAGGCACTGAGTGGCCCACAATCAAATCTGTGAAAAGATGCTATGACTGAGGAGATCACTAACTTACACAATATGGGATCATGGTATATATTCAAAAGGTCCCAAGTGGACGATGGGTTATCGTTGGGTATTTGCTGTAAGGAGAGATGCTGAAGGTTTAAGGGTAGATGTATAGCACAAGGTTCTGAATAGATTACTGGAGTGGACTTCAATGAAACATTTAGCCCTGTGATGATGAGGAGAAGCCTTAGAATCTTAATTGCTGTAGTGTGGAGAATGATTAAACATAGAATAGACATGATATTTTAACTTATCTTAAAAGCAGATGTATCAGCTTATATGGAGCATCCCCATGTTTTTCAGAGGGGGGTAAGGATACAAAACGTTTTGTGTACAAGTTGGTAAGAATTAAAGACTTTGCTTTCCACTTAATCATTTATTAACGATTAGTTTCACTATATCTGTAGCATTATCAAGTCGTCACTTGTCAAGTATCGTTTTAGTGCAAGTTAAGAAAGATTATTTATGTTCTTAAAGTCTGGCAGACGTTGAAATCGTTATTTACATGAATTGTTGATTAAATTGGTGCTTACACTATGTAAAAAAGATTTAAGCATGTAACAAGGGCATTCCTAATTGGTATTCATCAGGATAATATTCTTGTCATACGGACTAGCCATTATATAACTATGTTTAAGGATAATGTCAAATCTTGTGCAAATGAAGGATATGGGAGAAATATGCATAAAAATATTGTCACTTAAGATTTACAAAAATTCTGAGTGTAAGAGTAGACCAAGTTATGTGGATCAGAGAAGTGTTAGAAGAATTTGAAATGCTTGAATGAAAGGGTATTGATGAACCTCACAGAATTAAGTGCGACAAATAGGGATTTACCCTGCGAATCTAACATATTTGACAGTACTCTCCATATGAAAGAAAAAAAATGTTATATATTATTTTTTAGCATTTAACACAATTGTGTCCAAGCTGAAGTGTTGGCGATAGTAAGTGAACGTTCATAAGCATATTTATAAGAAATTAATCTTAGTATGGTACAATTTGTATTGGCTGGCAACATACAGCCCCTAAGGCACTGTGCATGGCGTACCGTGTTCGCACTTTACATTTTGCTATCCATTCGGTTTCCTTGTCTTTCCCACACAACATACCTAAACATCCCCCAACCCACTCACACCTTTCTCCAGGAAATATATGGCATGCAAACATTGTTTCCTCACCTGATGATAACAGTGTACCATTTGAAACACCATGTTAACAAATTTAATTGTGGAGTGTTTGTATAAAAATAAATTATGCTGTAACTACGACGCCATACCACTTTCAGTATAGTCTCCTTGGATTCATGTTCTCAATTAGGTTTCAATCTAAGAATAAATTTGCATACTAGGTTTTCATCACTCTTAACTAGCATAAACCTAGCCCAAGATACCTCCATCCCACAATTCAAATGGCTCACACCGCGAACGCCTCAAGGTTTAATACCGTTATATACTGATTCTGTCAGATCATGGGTACCGTGGGTAAACAGAGTAGTCGACATTAGAACGATATAACTTCTGGTAATGAAATTTTATTTTTCTAGTGTTTATTTCAATAAAAATATGTCCCATGGACTAAACGACGATTAAACAAATGACAACGGCTAAACGATGATAAAACCATTGAAAACACTCTTAATTCGCATCTTTTTGGTATTTAAACCTTTTCTCCTTCAAATTTATAAACATTTTACTTTAAACAATCCACATAGATTGCTCCTTTTAATCTAAACTTTCATTTCTATTGTGCTCTTTTCCTTTGTCCCGTTCAATCACAAATGATCCGGTCTTTTCCCTGTGGGTCACAAAGGAGTCGTGTGATGGATTTGGCGTGGGCCAATTTCACGATACCAAGAGAGACAGTGAATGGTCAGTGAATCGAGGGACAGAGTGTTGGTTGAACGTATAGAGGATTTCCAGATCCCCGGTCTCGTAATCATTTAACATAATGGATAAAGACACAAAATTTATAATCAAGAAAGTTGTGTTTGACTTCATATGCCTTTGCCTGGGTGAGTTTTATTTATATTTACTCTGCATCTTGTTGTCACTATTATTTTATAATATTCCAGTCATATTTTGTAGTACTTTTACGATCATTAGCAGTGTTGTAATTTGTTAAGGTTTAAAATTGTTTCTTACAGTCGCCATTCCCATTATTTTGTTCTTCTTGTTTGGAAAACCTTATAAAAGAGGCTTTTTCTGTGATGATGAATCTCTACGACACCCTTTTCATCCATCCACCGTCACAGAAACTACTCTGTATATAGTGGGTCTTTTTCTCCCCGTGGCAGCGGTGAGTATTTTGCGAATGCTGAAATTATACGTATATTTTATAAACCCTTGTGTTATTCAACTGGCCCGGGAAATGTCATAAGCCATAATGATCGCTGCTTTACAGGACTTTGTCAACCTTTCTATAGTTCTTAATGGTGTACATCCCGCATATCCCTACGGATTTGATGAGGGATGGAAGTAGTGGAATAATATTATTATTCCCGGCTGCCCACGGGCAGGCGCGTTGTTTTTTTTAGACCATTTTAGACACCTTAGGACGATGAATAATACAACTTCTCGATTTATTGAAGGTGTTGTGCTTCGAACGAGCTATCCGCGAATCTCATTCCAAGTTTCATCGGGTCGCGAAAGTAGCACGCCCCCAAAAAATGTCTATCCGGGTGACGCCACGAAATAGACTCGTCCGTCGAAGGTTTTTCGAATAGTAGCAGTATTTTTGTTTTATAGGGTGCTTCTACGGCTATGGTCATTTCACGTCTCTTCAACACATAGAAAAAACCCATCTGTACAAACACAACATCCATGTCCGGAGCTGGTCTCGAACCCGCGACCGTTGGGTTAGCCCAGGAGCACGCTACCTACCCCCAGGGTAACCCGGTCGGCACTTTTTTCGATCACCCTACACATCATCCGATGGCAGGCTGATCCACGACGCGTGCTGAGGGATTTAAGTTTGGTGTGGGAGGAGGGAGTGGGAGGAGACGCCTTCCCCTATTTGAGGGAATTCCTGCTAGGCGCCCTCCAGTTGAATTCGTCCGATAGGGTGAATCGAGAGCAGATAAATAAGAAAAAAGTAAAACATGCAAGCCTGAAGTCGATGGGTCTCACTACACGAACCCCCGAAGTTTCCCAACGCTAGTTTGACATCCCGCAGGATTATTTCCATCACTTTGGTCCCCCTCTCGCCCGAAATGAAACCCCGAAATAGTAACCCCCGCGTGTCTGTCTGTTCTCTCCCCTTGCTGCGTCGCCTTGTCAACCTTCTGATGGCGCTTCGCAAAGGCCCTTCTTCTCTAGGGATTGGGCGAGGGAATAAGGATCGACCAGAATTCGGTTTTGCTTTTCTAATAAAATGGAGATGGCAGTTTTATTATAGTGTCAGGATTCCACCACATCAAGCCTGAAACCACGCAGTTTGTTCGGTTGTGCTCCGAGAGAACTGAGGTCCCGCTCCGGAGAGGAGTGAGGCATTTTTTAAAATGAAAAAAAAATCAAAATTTTGTGTATGCTGTGTTTATTTTATGTACGGTTTTAATAGTGAATACCATATTTTACAGAACTATGCTGTAATAAAAATAAAATGGGTCTTTGACATTTTTTTAACACAAAAGCTTTTTAAAAATGAACTTCTGCTTTAATTGTTTGGTAGGAATGCCATTGCTATCACATAAAAACAACCAACTTTAGAAAAATCGCCACTCTTCAAAGTTTTCCTTTTTCCAGATTCACTCACAACAGATTTCACAAGATTTTATCTTTTTGTTTTTAATAATGTTTCACCACGTTCGTACCGTTGAATTATTACCCACTTCTATTCAAGTGTCAATGTTCTGTGTGTTTGCGTTTGAAAATAAAATCTCTCCCTCCCACTGCCACCGTATTAAGTAAATATTGAACTTTTTTGTACATAACTTGTTTAATTTTAAGTTCTAAAACAGGAAGCAAACATCTCCCCCCCCCCCACTCTCGCCGGAAGATTGTCGAATTAGCATGTTGGACTATCGAGATTGTACTGTATATTATCTCTTGTCTCCCAGGATCTCTCTAGTCTCATTCGTCCCTCCCCACCCTTTGCAATCGACGTCTGAGACACTCCTCAGGGCATTCAGGGAAAACGAGAGTCCCCGATTATGGCGAGGGAGATTGACGCCACCGATTCTAAAGAGAGACCAATCCCGGACGAAGGCAAATCATTTTTCTTTTTATAATCGGTGGGTTCCCATCTTCCCTACCACAATTTGTGTTCGTCCTTTTGTATGTTACTAACCCTTTCTTTATTTCCTATTGCTTGTGACATGTTTTCGCCTTTTGGCGGTTATTTACATAAAATTCACTGAAGAGGCCGTCCCTTGGTGGAATTTCAACACAAAATATGTAGTTTTTTTCCAGGGTTGGAATAAAAGATGATTCGAATTTTTCC
The DNA here is from genome assembly GCA_011762765.2 of Rhinocypha anisoptera. NCBI lineage: Eukaryota > Metazoa > Arthropoda > Insecta > Odonata > Chlorocyphidae > Rhinocypha > Rhinocypha anisoptera. Next base: position 2,426,485 of record WURS02000014.1, on the reverse strand, counting down.
ACAGTTCCATGGTACATAGATCGCACGACGCGTTCCACCGTGTTACAGTATCGTCAGGTACTGAGTTGACAGCGGGTAGACGCAAATATATAAAACATATGGAGAGAGATGGGGTGGAGGAGAATTGGTGGATTTCAAAAAAAAGGTCAGTAGCCAATGAGGGTTGGTAGGGGAATGGGGGAAAGGGTGGGTGGTGCAAATGTGGGGGTGGGTGGAGGGGGGGGGGGGGGGGAATGTGTTGTTATGAGAAAAAAAAAGGGTGTGGGAAAAGAGGGGGGGAGAGGAGGAGGGGAGGGGGGGGGGGGTTACGTAAGGGTGGGTGGGGGGGGAGGGGGGGGGGCTGTGAAAGGGACTCAGGCCTAGGC
>WURS02000014.1:2401137-2417431 GCA_011762765.2 Rhinocypha anisoptera | reverse complement strand
GGGAAGGGCTATTGTCAGGGGTCAACTGATACTGGGAGGGGTGTTGGGTAGCTCACTCCCAAGTCGATGCTTAAGGGTGATCAGGGAGGGGGTGGAAGCAGGTGTTGAATGAAAAGGAGAAAATTGTGAAGGTGGGCTAAAATATGTTCCTCTGTTGTTGCCGTTTTTGAGCAATTGTCTTCTGCAGGTGGTGCAGTGTCTTCTTATGTCCAACCTTACTCCAGGCGTGTGAACCTTCGTGCCGGGGGATGGGAGAAATGTCTATTGGTTTATTGTGGAGTTGGGGTGAGGGGCTTTCATTTAGGTTATTGTGGAATCACGTGATATATATTTGTATGGTATGAGCTTGAGCTCACTTAATAATGGTGTAGTACACCGAAACATGTCGTACTAAATAAATAGTGGAAATTTCAAATTGTCCTCATTTCTTAGATTGTGTTATTTATTAATTCTGCGTTCACAATTAATAAGATGAGTTCCATCCTATAATAATATTCTGAAAGAGATTGAGTCAAGTGTTGACCCACTTGACATTTTAAATTTCATGGATGATGACTGAAATCTGCAGCAGATCTCTCTATGTTTATAAATGATATATCTAATAATTGGAATCTCCTTATAATTATAATTACTTAAAATTTGAAAAATTAATGGACATTTATACAAACTATATCATTTTTCACATAGAAATATCAAATTCATTCATAATGAAATATGCTTCCTCCCAGCCAATGTGTCTTTTGTATGGGAATTTGTCTATTATATTGTCCATTGAAATGAGATTGTTTCATCTAAGTTAATCACGGCTTATTTTATTATAGTTATGTTTGTGGTGTCCCAATTCTCTAAATTTTCCATTGTACCTTCCTTACATGCTTGTGTGTCATTGCTGCCAAATGAAACTGTTTCTGAATAGTTTTATGCTTGATTTTCAGAAAGATGTGTCCTGACTTCTTCATCTGTTCAATCATTGGATCAGCACTATGACTCTTATCATATGCCATCATGCTACACTTTGGCTTTTGGCCATTGTCATATGTCATCTCCATTATTTGCTGGCTTAGTCAGAAAAATTGAAGGAACAGAACTTTTGGTAATTATAAACATATAAAAACGTTTAGCTTATAAAATGCTTCCTTCTCTTTGTAATGCCAACTGGGTTAGACTGGTGGGTAGAATGTCCGCCTGCTAACCCAAAGGTCACTGGTTTGAGTCCCGCCCCAGCAGGAGTGTTTCCAAATTTTAATGTCAAAATGCTTAAATGTAAGAGAGGACTGGTTTTAATTTTGGCGAAATAAAGACAAAATTATTATCAAGCAGTTCATCATCTCAGAGTTTAGGTGTGGCATTTAGAAGTCTGCTATAATTACATCCCTTATGAGAAATACAAATTTTTTACTAAAACATTTCATTTAGCACTAATCTTTTTGCTACCTGACAATTTTAAATAATTAGTTCTAGTTTCCCTTGTTGTTAACCAGTGCAAAATATATCTTACTATTGGTGCACAAATGGTAAAATGTTGCCATTCAAAACATTTGTATAAAATGCTGTAGCCACACCATAAAAGCATATGACATGTCGTTTTAGTCATTGTATTTGTCTAGAAAATGAATTCTTGTTAAACATTTTGAAAGTAAAATTGGAGCTACCAGGGTCATAAAAGATAAGGCATGCTTGAAAATGATGGTGTTTTTCTTCATAGTATCATGGCCAAAGTAATAAAGTTGTTCATATAATTACCAATTTTTATCTTTAAGAGTAACATATACAGTTAAAAAATACTTTATAAAATACATTTAACATATTAGTTTATGGAAACCTGGGCTATGTTGTCTAATTTTCACTATGGTGTGCAAACGTTTTTTTTAAAGAATAAAAACACATTTCATGCTTCTATAGTTGTGATAGAATTAAGTTATTATGAATTTTGCACCTGCGATTTTAAACCTTCAAAAGTATTATTAATCTACAGTTTGACCCCTGAGATTTACCCAAAATTTGAAATCCACACAAGTGTATAGTGTATTTTTACAGACGCGCACAAGGACCACCAACCTATATAAAATGTAATAAATTATAAAAATAAGGAAAGGGCTATGAGAAAACAAAAGGATAAACATATTTTTTATTAAACAGAACTTAAAATAAAAATGTAGACACATTGTGTACATTGCTTTAAAGTTGTTCATGATTTAAGATTAATGCTATACCTCGATGTATAAAAATACCTTTATTCATACTGTTGATCTGACCTTTTTTAGGCACTTAAGTTTTACAACCTTGGCCATGAAGTTGAAGTGATCCCACATGCTGACAAAAATATAGAAGTCATTGTGAATGGCAATAACATTAATTTTAAGAGAGAGGATGGCTATAAGTTTGATGATCATGGAAAGAAAATATTTCGGTAAGTTTCATAAAGATAATTCTGAAGAAATATATGTTTGGCTCCTAAGAAAATTAATTTTAAACTCATAAATATGAACACAGGAAACTTTTGTATGTTAACCAACTTTGTCATAATTCTTTATTTATATTAATTAAAACTTAGGATAAAACATGTTTGTTAAAATGATTTACTCTGATTCTTTTTTTGGTCCAAATTAACTCCTAGTATATGGCAAAGACAATCTGAAAAGGAAATTGACGGTCCTCTTTACCTGGTCATACAAGGAGAGACAACCAATTTAATGATAGAATACGCAGGAGACAGAGTGATAGCTACCATTACACCTACATTCCTTGGTAATGTTTGTGGCTTGTGTAATGGTTTTAACACATCAGAATCACCATCCAAATGGGAAACTTGCAAAGGTCATTAGAACCTACTATTTGAGGTAAGTTGTTTCCTCCTTGATTGTGGCTTTCCAATTCCTGCCTCAATAGTGGTTTTATGTGACACCATCACTTAACCCTTTCACACCAAATGACCAAAATATCGGGTGTTCAGAATCATCCCCCTAGTACGGACCTTTATTTTGTCACACAATCGTATGCAAAGGCTGCATAACAGTTTAGGGCTCTGGCATGAAAAGGTTAAATGGCCTCCTCTCTGAGGATCATATGCTTTTTCAGTCACTTCACTGAGTAGATTTGTGGACTACCTTTCATCTAGCATGAGTGAGCCTACCAGGAGCAAAAAATCATTGCTCCAGTCAGTATAGTTCTAAGGGTCATTGGAACGCAAACCCTTCCACTACATCAAGCTTGTAGTCCATGGGGAGGGAATCTAATATATAGTTTAGTCTTCCCACTTCTTGTGAATCCTATTAATTTTGTTTTCTTACTATTAATTTTCATCCCAAATCTCTCACATTGGTTCTGAAAATTTCTCAACAAGGCCTGCTCAATAGTCCTTTGGCTGAATGGGTTACCATAGACCGATTTCCTTTGTACCTGACTTGCTCTGATTTAAAGCTAAATAGTACTGATGACTACAAACTGCCACATTTTACTCCCATCCTGTGAAAATTCAGAATCTCTGTTTGCTATCCTTATTTGCACAGCTTGAGTCTTATAGATTTCTAATAGGATGCTTATCCTTCAAATCCATTCCTATTTTTTCAAAAACTTCTACTTTATTGAAAGCTTTCTAAAAATCTACAAAGTAGATAAATCACTATTGTGTTCAATATTGTTGAAAAAATTTCATAGTGTCCAGTCTCATCGCAACTCCCTATGACTATCCTTTAGCTGAACCAATCTTCACAAAGGTCTTTTTTTTTATTTAGATTGAAATTCTTTTGTTTACTGCATCTAGCATTTAGATACAATATATTTTTCATACTATTCCAATGGACTTATTCCTATTCAATATTCATCAAAACAACCAGCATTTGAAACTCCCTTTAAGTCCAATAGTAACTAACATGAAATAGTCATACATACTATCCTCCCAAGCACCAGAATTTGATAGGAGTGTTTTTGACATTGATGAAAGAGGCATTCTTTATCAATTTCTATGGCTCACAAAAACTCATATTCAGGCATGTATGCATTCAAAAATGTAAGATACTTGCAAAAATGCAGAATATATCTTTTAACTGTTAAAGAAATGGCATTCACTTTTATTATATGATTATTAAGATAATGAATCTATTTTTTTTCAGCATACAACTATACATCACATTTTCTGATATGTATCCTGTACTGAAGAAGAATTTATTGAAAGCTATTTTGATATTTAAAAAATTAGATTAAGGCAGCATTCATATGAAATACTTTTAGTACCAAGAATCAGTATGTAGATAATTGCTGATTAATATATTTCAATATGAATTGATTTTTGTGAATGGTTCAATACTACTCAAACAATTATTGGGTACATCTCTATTAGGGTCTGCTATCATTGTATAGTTGATGCATGCTGGTCTGAAATGTATTTAATATTATTTAAAAAATAAAAACTTGATGCCAACTAAACACTTGTATTAAATTACTAAATCTTGTTCTTTTTAAAAATTAATATTCCAATTAGATCAAAGTGATTTTTTTAGAGCGTACGTCATCTTTTAATTAGGTAATTGGTTTTAATTAAATTACAAAAACTGAGAATTAGAAAACATGTAAAGCTGTGGGTTTTACTTCTAGAAGTAAATGAATAACTTAAACTCAGCCAATAATTTATCCCTTATCACATATCCATGATAAATAACTCTATACCATGACACATTAATGTTGACTCAATTGCATAGTAAAATGCAAACCCTTTTTGAAAATGGGCTTTCTACTTTATAAAAAGGTACTTGCCATAGCACTTAAAAATTAAATTGATCCTTAGCACAGCAAAGGCACCTTATGTGAACCATTATGTGCGAGGAAGAGCAATGGCCTGGCAACTGTAAGAGCTTATACAAAGGAATAAGTCTATGTACACATTGACCTTTATAACAATAAGGAAAATCATACTAAGTTCTCTTACAGATCCAATACTAAGTGAAAACCACATAAAATTAGAAATTATGTGTAACATTTGCCCTTCATTAAATAAACTACATTGAAAATAAGAGTATGGCAAAAATATTTTCATGTAAAATGATGACACTGGAGACCCAATTTCATATTCAGAGCTTTATTTAGATAACTTAATCCCTAGACTTGGAGTGCCACATTATATGAAATGACTCAGTTGTGATCAAAGCAATCAATCACAGAATGATATTCTAGGGAGGTAATACTTTTGAGGAGAAATTTATCAATAAATAGTGAAATCTTAGGTGTTACTGCAAACAAGCAATCACAATAACTACAAATTAATTGTAAAAGGCTCGAAAACCTTATGTAAATAATTGAATGAAGCTACTTTAATGAGGTCTTTTCTCTCAAGAGCTTCATTTGAGCAATCAACACTTTTAGCATACCTAGAATGCTATACCTATGAATGGAATGTAGTGAATGTATTCACAAACCCCTTCAATAAAATAGACATGTATTTCTACAATGTGCTTTTTGTAGCATTTTTCAGGTGCCTATGAAGGTATACATAGAATGCAACAAGAGGCATTATTTCAACAAAATTAATGAACAATTCTCATCATGAACAACAATAACAAAATATTTCTTTAAAAGCCTTAACACTTGAGTTAACACCTCACATGATTACAAAATGGTCCCATAACTATTTAACAGTTCCTTGCATAAAATAAAAAAAACTACATTCATGACATTCATAGAATCAATCCACTCTAACCAATTTAAATAATTCATCCTCTCGAGTATGGTTTAACCAGGTAACAAATGACGATACACGTTTATTCTCACTCTTTCCACATTTGTGAAGGTTCTTGATAGCCTGAAAAGGAAGGAGTAACTATAAATTAAAAGCATCAATGTTATAAAACATTTGTAACTTATTATGTTTGTATATATATATGTATTTATTGCGTTATTCTATGGATATTTGGAGGCCTAAATATATATATATGCCATCGGAGTCTCTGATGTCCCAACCAAGAGCAAAGAAAATTTGGACAAGTGTGTTCATCAAACAAAATAAAAAACCATTATGTTCACCTCATAACAAAACCCATATACAAACCTAACTTCTGGAGAAACAAAAATGTATTGTTGTTTTAGTTATTTGTTTATTAGATCTTTCTACTCTATGGCAATGAGTATACATATAAGAGGTCACAGCATTATGGAATACTTAACGTTAGTTGTAATAATTTTGAACAACCATAGAGGACCATGGAAAATCATACTCATAATAAGATACAATTGTACCTATAATTAATAATTACACCACAATAAAATCAATTACTTCAGAATGCATATCAGAAAACAATTACTATGTGCATCAGATCCTCACATCAATAATGCCTTTCATCAAAAACATCAGTTAATGAACAATTTTTCAGAAGAAAAAAAATTGCCTCGGGTGATGGATGGTGTCTCAACCAATGAATATGGAGGCCTAAATTATCATGGGACGATGAACTGGAAGTACTGTCAAGAGAGAGTCATTTACCATGTAGCTTTCAAGTTACAACCCTCCTCAAATTCACCATACCTTATCTTGAATTCCATTGCCTTATCAAAAAAATATATTACATAAGCACTCATGGTGCCAGAGAATTGCAGAAATATTAGCATCAAAATGGGAGGAAAAAAAATGACCATGATCATGACAGAGATTAGGAATCATAACTAAACATGAAAATTGTGCCTGTAACCATGCCTACAACGGTATGTTTCATACGAAGCATCTTCCTGCTTCTGTCTTCTCATCCTAATTCCTTCCCCTTGACTAAGTTAACATTCCTTACCCCTGCCAGATTCTGGAGTAAAATCACGACAGAACAACAATGGCAGATAGAAATTGAGAGTTATTGTGAAATTAATGAATGAACCAAGGGAATAGCAATGTATATCTCAAAACTCTGTACCTGAAAATGTTGTGATACAAACAAACCATGGTTGTTGAAAATAAAGCTAATACATAATGGAAATTGAAGTTGTTTCTTCAACCAACCTTCCTATGAGTCCCAAAGTAAGCGAAGCTTAGTTACAATTGGGAAATGGGCACCAATAGTGATCGGGGATATTTGTGAACTGCTCTTCTGCTGCACAACAAGAAAGTCAATGATAACAAGGAAGGGAAGTTGCAGTTCACAGCTCACTTGGCAGAAGGACATCCGGTGAATTTCATACATGAGATGACCCACAAGTAGATGAAAAGGACCAGGGGTCTTAGGGCAATTAACCATCTTATTGGCTATAAGAAAGAAAGAAGCGACATTTTTCTCACCCACTCCCCTCTCCTATACAGGGTGCATTCCAAAAGTAATGTAATTATTTTTTTAAAAGTAATTTATTGAACAGAATTGCATAAACACTTAAAATTCTTCCAAGTACTCTCCTTGGGCCTTTTCTACACAGTTTTTCCAGCGACTCTGCCATGACCAGTACATGCCCTGGAAGGCGAATTTGGAACCTCTCGCTAGGTCTTTGTCACGGCTGATTGGATCTCTTCTATGGATGAAAAGTGGGTTCCTTTCAGGGCTGCCTTAATCCGAGGGAACAAAAAGAAGTCTGCTGGGGTGACGTCAGGGTTATACGGGGGGTAGGGCAGCGTTGGCACCTGGTGTTTGGCCAGGAAATCGTGGACACGTAGTGCATTGTGGCAAGGCACGTTGTCATGATGGAGTTGCCAGGTAGCAGAGATGTCTTTTTTCATCCCGATGACCCTTTTTCGGAGTATTTCCAGAACATCCACGTAGTAGGCAGCGTTAAATGTCTGTCCTTGAGGAACAAACTCCTTATGGACCACTCCTTTGCTGTCGAAAAATACAATGTGCAATGTTTTCACTCTTGATTTGCTCATTCTTGCCTTTTTGGCCTTGGGAGACTGGTCGGTAGCATTGTTTGTCGTGAACATCTTCCTGGCCCTCCTTAAAGGCCTTTAACCATCTCGAAACTTGTGATTAGGACAGAGCAGAGTTCCTGTAAGCCCCATGAATGATTTTGTTAGTCTTCTCAAGAGATTTTGTCAGTTTAGCACAAAACTTAATCGAGTAATGTTGCTCGATCGTCGATTCCATTTTTTTCATGACAAGATCAGCGTGCAGAGGTTTACAATAACTGACGTCCTGCCATTTCCACAGCTTGGAGAACACTGAGACTGGTTTCACGCCAAAGCTTAGCGTCCCACTCCCACCTACTCCAAGCAGTTTGATCCCACTCCGACCAATAGGAGCGGTGCAAGAAATTCAATTGCATTACTTTCAGAAAGCACCCTGTGCCTCCCTCAGTTTGCCCCACCCCAGCCACACACCCTTGTGGCAGCTTGCAGGATATTGCATAGGTGTAGGATGTAGTTAATTTGACATCTTACGTCTCCAGTCATCTTCCATCCATACCTTCTCCATGGGTGGTTTTTTAAATAGAGTATTTGCCACAGCTAATACGCTTTGTTCCCAGAACTCCAGTAGCCTTTCACCTCTTTTGTATTTCTAGACCATAATTTCCTAATGCTAGGTCTTCTTGGCTTTCTCCAACAATGGCATCCCAGTCTCTTTGAACAAGTAAAGGGGGGTTATATTGAAGTTTTGCTGGTTAGAACCTGAAGATGCTAGGTTATATAAAAAGTGTTAACTGCTTTTGAGAGATCACTTCTACAATTTGTCAGCAGAAAGAAAGAATCCCCAAAACTTTTACACTGAGTATATATTACCCTTACTTTATGTATGTGGTGGAACTGGTCTATAGGTTGGGCTAGGGATGACTGACTAACATTAATACTGAATTCAGTAGTTCAAGATTTTGAATAAATTCAGTCTTGTGTCAAGCCTTCAATGTTGTCATCTTGGTATATTGTTGTGAGCATGTAAACTTGTAATGCTACCTTTTCTGGATCACTTGTATTATATAAAATGGAAATAGGGTCCATGAGAACGTCTGGGCAAGATAAAGAGAGTAACATGGAAAAAGTTAAAGATTAAGTAGAGCGGTAGATATGGTGGGCAGGTGGGGTTAGCTGGAGGAAAAGCTGTTAGTAGAAATATTGAAAGGTAATGATGTTGAGTGGCATAGCAAAATGTAGAAAGAATATCAGGTAAACGGGAGGAAATGAGTAGGTACATTAGATAACATGAAACCAAAGAAAAAGTTGGGGCTTTAATATAATTGTCATTTATAGTAGATGATAAATATTTCTTCACTTTTACAATGTCCCCTGCAAAAATGGCCAGTTACAATTAAAGGTGTGGAAATTTAATGTTCCATGTTGCATTGTCATAACCAAATATTTTCACGAAGAGGAAAACTTTCCTGAGGGATTATTATATTTTAATGGCAACATTAATCAGGGTAATAATAATAAAGTCTATATCCCTAGTTCACAAAGCATAACAAGTTATAGGATCCATTAGGTATACTACTCTAGTTGGTAGAATATTTATAAAAATGATCCTACCTCTACTCTTTAAACGTTTTGAGTATAAAGATCTCCAATACATTAACCAATGAAAACAACTACTTGTTAGTGACCCTCTAGCAGAATATATGAATGACTAAAGTGGTTATGTATTCATGGTTAATCAAGGTATAACTTGGACTTAACCAAAACACTGATTCAAGGGTCATAAAACGTTATAATCTTGGTCCATTTCTGGCAAGCAATTCTATTTTTTATGGTACACTGACTACTGAATTTTCCAATACATATGGCATTCCATTGTTAGTAATGAAAAAAAGAAAAACTTACTAACTAAAGAAGCTATGCTGATGGGGGTTACAGCACTGTACAAAGGCAATACAATATATAATTAATGTAGTTAAATAGTGCCACTCAAGAATTGTCATAAGTATACTGTGAAAGAATATACGTATAGATAGAAGGTATACAGAGATGCTCACTTCTATACATAGGATACTCACTTGGATATCCGCAAAGCTTCTCTGGTAATGGAAAACCGCAGCTAATAGATGCCATATGGAAAATTCAGGCCACAATACATCAGTAAAATACACACAGCTATAGGACAACTGTAAATAAGGTTGTTTCATTTAAAAAGTAAATATGGAAGAAAATCTCATCAAAATGCAGTTTTAAAATAAAGTACCTGCCAAAGAAGAAAGTCACTAAAACGTACTTCTCCAGATGTTCTAATGACCAGGTCAGGATGTAAAGATTCACCAGTATATAAAGTGTTATCGATAAGATCTTCAGATACATCAGAAGCTCTTAGACGCCCATCACGCACTCCAGCGGCAATTGACCGGATAGTATTTACCATTTCATCACGAGCTAAATAGTAAGAAGGATATCAGGGATACAGGTACATATGGAATAACATACATTACCCGACACTAACCAGTATATGCAAATGCTACATTCAAAAATGTTTTGTTATTCTCCCGGGTAATATGCATTGCTTTAGCAATTAGTTCTTGCATATCTTGGGGCAGCAATGATAGGTTGCCTATTACTTTAATTCGTACACCATGTTCCATCAGCTTCTCTCTGTTAAAACAAATACAATATTAAAGGTATAAGGTGTTTAAAAGGTTTTATTAAAAATATAAGGTGTTTCATGGGGTGAAATAGAATATAACGGGTCATCAACCAACTTTTCATCCAGAATTCTCTGAAATTTTTTCCTGGCCAACTCCATTAGAGCATCAACTTCATCTTTGGTCCTTTTAAAATTCTCGATACTAAAGGCATATACAGTCACTTCACGTATCCCTAGTTCCAAGCACCATTGAAGAGTCTCTGCTAATTTATCAAACCTGGAAAACAAATGTCTCTAGCACAAAACCATTCACGACTATATAGTTACACTTTAAAGGTGAAATAAACCCACCCCTTGGCGTGCCCTTCTTCTTTAAGAACCTTATTTTTCTTGGCATATCGCCTATTACCATCCATTATAAACGCTACATGACGTGGAATATGGCCCGTCTTAATAATCCGTACGCACATTAATTGGAACCAATTTAAACCGTTTTCACGTATCCAGGACATAGCGTAGAAATATTATCCACATGGATCAACTTAGGCACTAATAATGCTGATTATTCACTTTGTCTTTCCTTAATATAAAATGAATTTTGGCGTGGCGTAGACTTATTAACCAGGCATATTCTGATGCAACTTCATTCATCTAAAGCAAATTTTATGAAATCCTATCAAAATCACATAGTGCATATTTTCACTAATAAATCGGTCATTACGAGAACTTTAAAAATTTTTGGCCTTTGGTTGGACGACTTTATCGACGAACTGTTTTCTACACGACCTATAACCAATTTTCTTGCTCAATAATCAGCCGTGTAAGTCACGTTGAACATTTTCAAGTTCTATATATGCCTGCCTTCGTTCGCACCCGGTAACGTCAGCAACGACATCTCACGAGCTGGTGGACCAAATAGAAAAGCTCTTACTGACTCTTGTGCAGTATTCGTCCGCAAAGTGCTTTGGCTGTGGCCTTATGCCCACTGTCATCGCCCATACCGTTAAACATAGTTCCTGTGCAACTGGCCACTATAATAATAACTTTTACTCTAGGTTTAACATTATAACAGTATGTTTACAAACGTAACATTTTACAACACCGGACTCTACGAAAAATGATGTTAAAATGAAGAAAAGGTCTATGACGCTTAGCACACGTATGTAGTGTGACACCTACCGGAGTTAATGATAAAAAGAGTCACAGAAAATGTACCTGCCGAAATGTATTTACATTAAGGAGTAACGCAAGTGAATTTGACATAAACTAAAGCCATTATGGATACTATATTTTGTCAACAACCTTCTACAATCACCTCAGGTATGAGAATAATGTATGAGCGGCTAATTTCGCCAGTGTTAACGTCGGTTGTGAACGTCCGTTAGCTTACGTTTGACCACTCTTCATTACAGAATTGCTGCTTCTAATAGCAAAGTTTTTAGCAGCTAGTCCTTGTCAACAGGCCTCGGAGGTAGGGTAACATTTTAGATGATTACGGAGACTGCAATTTTGAGGCAATTGTGAGTGATTGTTCCTTCTTTTTTCAGGTTTTGAGACGGGAGCTTGAGGGATTGCAGGTGAGTACCCGATGTTCATCGTACTGTAGTGAATCTTGAAAGAAGAGCCGCGTGTGAAGCACGTGGTATTGTTCCGTCAAAACTACGTAAACTGAAGAGGGATTCCGTATGCCGTCCAAATAGTAAAAATACTTTTGATTTAATGTGGATGATTTTTTTAATTACAGATTTTACCGAAACGACTAGATTGGCTTGGAAATAAGCACGATCAGTCCCTGGAAGAATTGGTGAGAATAAATATTTATTTTTTTTTAAATTTTATTTTAAGTTGTCGTTATTAAAATGTATGATTTCTTTCATTGGCAGGTTTTTACATGTTTTTGCGATCTCTCATGAAGCTAGTTTTTCAGATGTAAACAAATTGTCTAGAAAAAAATATTTGGCGAATCTTACGTCACGTAGTTATCTTTTTTTGCCTATGCATCAGCTGGTGTGTGCGCCGTTCGGGCCAATCACGGTCCTTCTCTGTATGTATGGCGACCGAATTGTTCCGAGAATTTGTTAAATATGCCCTCATTCGCCATTTAAAATCTAATCGTCTACCCCAGTGCTATGTATTGAACGTTGTTTGCGGGTCGTACTGAAGGCCATGGGTTGGCTAATTACTAACAAGAAAGTGATGTTTATGTTAAAAGGGAATGACAATATGGCGATCGCTGAGTGTCGCGGGTGTATTGGCATAATGGCTTTAAATGAAATGTCATTCGATTGCTTACGTTAAGAATGTTAATAACGTATTTCATGTTAATTCCAAACACCCCGCATTATTTACACCACATATGTAATTATTTCGTTTGAAAATGCCTGTATGTTCAGGATTCTATTTTGGTGAAAGTGCTATCTTGAATCGTGGAAAATACCAAACATTCAGTTTTTAGGCACTGAAAACGAATTAAAGCATAATTATCATATAAAATTTTACTTGGGGAAAATAGAAGAAATATTTTTTTGGATATACCATAGCTATCATGACTGGCAATAAACCTAATTGGTAACCAATCCATTCTGTTTTATAATCAGGTTTTTAACTTAAGAATTTTATACCAAGCTACAACGGGTAGTATTAGTAATCGCCTCGGAACTTAAACATTAGTAGTAGTAGTCTCTCTCTTAATGGCCTGTGGGCGATGTATTTCGTAAATGGTCAAAAGTATTTTGTTGTCTCCAAATTAGGATAAGATAGTTTATGACAAATTTTACTATTTAGTTGTAGCCAGTGTATTTTGAAATAAACCGTATGCGCAAATTTTATTTCTATTTCTTGTTTTATGTTCTTAACTCGTTCATTTTCGTAGTGACAAATTATGTTATCGAAGTTACAATGAAAATGAATTCAAGGTATTTTAGAGATTCGGCAGTGCATTATTTTAGGATTAACTCGCATCACATTTTACACCATAATTCAAAATGCTCTATCTCCCTCGAGGCATAATTATATAACCATAGTGCAGCCATTAAGAAAATCGTTGAATTATCTTGGCACACCTCCCGAGTTACTTTTTTCCATATTCTCCACTAAATTGTTTAATATTCTGTTTTCTTGTTTGCATTCATTCTTATGGTGTTAGACAATCCTAATAATGATGTTTATGTTAGTAAACCGTTCAATAGCTTATGTTGACCGATTTTATTTCATTATTTTTTTCTTTCATTGCTTTGTTTCCATTCTCTTCAGGAGTAGTCAGGATTGGTGGAAATATGAATGATAATGAAAGATATTAGAAATGATAGAACCAAGGAAAAAATTAATGTTTGAAGTTCATAGAAAATGTCTCTATTCACTATGCATGTCTCTCTTAAACTCAGGATTTTGTATTACTTCATTTATTTTTCCCAGTTTGTATGTGAAACGTATCGAGGTCCATTGACCACCTTTTTTTCTCAATGTTCCTCATGTTATTTGACATTGATTAGTTTTTATCACAAGTTTCTCAATTTTAGCAACCATACATGGCCAACAATTATTGGTTTTCTTATCCTTAAATAGTCACCTGGATGAAGTATTCAACATTTTTTTTAGTCAGCTTATTTTAAGATGCTGAAACTAGCAGACTCTGTACTAGTGGGCCAAATTTCATGCTAATATTGATTAACTGTTCATAATAGTTTGAGGTTCATCATTATTGTTTACAATTTTTGATAGGGAGATATCAGTGCCTGTTTACTTTTTTAGAATACTTCCAGTTTTCCTAAAACTCTTTATGATTAAAATGAATTAAAGTAATTATTTTTTTAGCTAATAAACAAAATAGCACTTTCATTCATTTTCATATTTTATGTTTAGTTGTAAATTCTTATTCACTGTGTGTATGTTTCTCCACAATTTTTTTTTTCATAACCTCACTAACACCTTCACAAATGATTTGACATATTCAAAACCATACCACAAATAATAGGAAATAAGGAAAGGGGTAGCAACTCACAAAAGGATGAAAACAAAATATGGTAAGGATGATGGAAACCCATCAGTACTTAGAAAAACATTTTGTCCTCAGCTGGGAATAGAACCTGGATTTTTTTAATTCCCGGTCATACCTGCTACTAGTTCTGTTACATACTGTTACATCACTGAGAGCTCATTCGGCATTAGAATCTGTGGTGGGTTTATTCAATATACTGCCATGACAGCTTTAGCCACCAAGAGATGGTGTTCAGATGTTGAGAGAACTGCAACTATCAAATAACTTTGGACAAACACAAGGGAAGATAGAAAAGGAACATTTTTAACAGACATACAAATTGAAAGAAGTACTACTCCAAGGCACTCTTAGCCAAAGAAGGAAATAGAGTACTTAAGGCCAGATACTGACTGATTCATAAAGATATAACCACCACATAGTAAAAACAGACCACAAATAATAAGGAAAGGAATAGTTACACACAAGGACGAACACAAACTATGTTAAGTCTGATGGAAACCTACCGATTATTATTAGAACAGAAATTGTTCAGCTGGGATATGAACCATGGATCTCATGTTTGCTGGTTGAACATGCCTACCACATTTTGTGTTCATCCTATTGTGTGTTACTATCCCTTTCCGTATTTCCTATTATTTGTTGAAATGACCCAGAGGTGAAACAAATAGGGCAGAGTATTGAAACTCTTGTAATTTTTTGGTAGCAGCTCTTAAAATGAATGACACCTTAATTCAGCATTGGAGATGTGCCTTGTATCATAAGCAAACAAGTACAAAAAACTTTGGAAATTGTGATCATATACATTTTTTTTGCCTATTTAAGAGTTAAGGAAAAAATAGAATTTTTAAGTGAATTTGGCAATGGCAGTATATACGGTGAAACATACTGTTAGTCAGGAGTCACATCCTCAAGCAGACATTTTTTCCCCACATTGTCCATATAAATTTTCCTTCCTTTCAGTGGTCACTTCTTTCAGCAGCTATAATTTGGTGGACAGAGTAGTGACTGCTTAAGACAGGTCTCAGTGTATTGATGAAAATAATGCCCCACAATCCCATCTGTAGTGATGAACAAATGTTAACTCTTTTAATGCCAGCCCCTATTATCTGGTATATGCGAAAAATCCCAGGGCTTTCGAACCTTTGTTTCTTACATTTTGATAGAATATGTTGATTTGTGCAGATTATACTGGTATAATCTGCACAAATAGCTTTTGCACTGAAAATAGCTTTTGTTACAAGGCTCATCAATTGTGATTTAGTCCTAATTAACACATCAGATATACTACACAGGCTATACAACACACACATTGGTGCTTCAAAACGATTTGTGTTAGAGACCATTGGCATTTTTTTATATGAATGATTTTTCATGTCATTTTAATTTCCAGGAAAAGAAATACCCTCATGTAGATCCATTATATCTGCTCAAAATATGCCAAAGAGTTGGACCTCTATTGGATAAAGGCATAAGCTTCAGCCTGTATGGTGTTCAATCACTTCTAGGAGCTGGAAGGCAGTCTCTACTAAGGACTGAAAAGGGTAGGTACTTGTGATTTTTAAACATTTTGAAAATAATTCCAAAAGTAATAACAGATTGTTAGTGCTATGTTATGGTAAAATAACTTGAAATTTGACCATGGGGAAATTAGTAGAATATGAAACATCAGTTACCGCTGTTACTCCATTTTTCTGTGTTACTTTTAAGAAAAGTTGTCAATAATCTCAATGAAGTAATAGAATACTATGTGGTTTTAAGAACCGTTACTTGTTTAGCTTTAATTTTACTTGAAAACCAATAATGTCAATGGTACTAAGTTATTAAATCCAAATGCATG
>WURS02000014.1:2390483-2401037 GCA_011762765.2 Rhinocypha anisoptera | reverse complement strand
TATCCTTTGCATTTCCCCATAGTTTCAGTCCATATAGAATATGGGAATGGAAAAACGCATAATATGCATTGAGGAGACATAGGTTGAAATACAGGTCAAATTACTGTGTAAAGTCGTAAACTTTTCTCAAAGATGATAAAGGCATATTATGAACCTTGTCTTACTATGGTTGATCACACCAGACAAAATCTAGGAGAGAGACTTAGAAAAAATAGCTTTAAAATGCCATTTATTCCTTTAACTATTTAACAATAAAATAGAAATGATTGCAAGCATGAAGAGTATAAGTAGGATAGGTATTGTATTTAAGAGTTAAATTCCATTCATCTTAAGCTTTCCTATAATTTATAACATTGTTCCCACCAAAAAAAAAATAGTATATTGAGTTATTAAATTTTTGCATGATAGCTGATGTTTGTGCAGTAAATATGTATGCGTAAATAAGTTTGTGTATGCTTCTAAGAATGGAGGCTTGGTGTGGATTTAATCCCTCCCAATTTGCAAGGAATTTAGTAGATTATATTAAATGGGGATCGTGCAACCCTGTTGAGATGATCTGCTAATAGAGCGGAGAAAACATGAAACCTAAAATATATGGCATATTTTTTTTTGTGAACTCTACCTTTTTTCTGATTTTTCTAGAAATCTGACTGGGCACAGAATGAAGTACAATAGGCATAGAATAAACATGAGGGGGGCTAAACAGGATATAAATACACTCATTGTCAGCACAAATACTAATGATGTAACCTAAATATAATTTATGCTAATATAGGTTGATCCTCTCTCGTTAAGGCCTGATGATGATGAAGCACAAACCCTGGGCTGCAATAAATATATTTTTTGTGGAAAATTGCTCTTATATTACCCTCAACATGATAAAATTCCACCACATCAAGTCTGAAACTTCTGTCTTTGTCGGCAATATAGGTAACTTTCGAAGCCACATAACCTAAGAATCATTTTTGCTTTATTAAGTAAAACAGTTATTTGGTTGGCTGGAAAAAGGAGTAAAATTTGACATGGAACTAATTAACTCAGATGTGCATAAGACCAGACTCTGGTTAGCCAGTTATCCAAAGGTCTTCTGTCCCTACCGAATACATTACAAGTACACTGTGGGGCTTATAGAAGGGAAATAGATAACAAGAAAACGAAAGCAATGCATGAATTGAAAAATTGAGTAAAATTTAAAATCAAAACAAGAAAGGATTAACTAGTTCATAATTACTTTTTATTTCAGCAGTATTTTAAAATGAACTGAGCTTATAGAATGTACAACAGAAAAGTGAAAAAGTGTTTACAAGGGAGAGAGCAGATGAGAGATGCTTAAGAAGGGAAGTAAATAAGATATTAGTAAATGTCTCAAAATGGAATGTATAATTGTATGGAATGAAAACCTTGTATTTGAGAAAGAAGGATGAGCATAGAGGCTTCTGAGAAGGAAAAATGGATGGAAAAGAAGAAAAATTATGTGGTACTGGGCAATTTATAAGAAGTTGGAAGAATCATGAAAGGTAGAGAGAGAAATATTTAATGCTGTTAAAGAGAATATTGGAAGGCATTACACTAAGGAAAGGGAGGTAGAGTGTACAAAAGATTTGGCATTTTGGATTCTATGATTGAAGGGGGAATGTATGAGGAACTTGAGAGAGTTTAATAACATTAAAACTAAAGTTAGTAAATAGGTTGTTCAGAAATCTGTCTTTGTAATTCTCAAATATTTTACACTGGTAATTAAAATCACTCATCAAAAACCTGTCAAATATTGAATTGTGTAGTTTCATGCTTGATATAGTGGAATTGGAACATAATAATGATAAAGAGATGGTACTTTCACACTAGTTTTTAAAGAATCATTGCCTGTACCAGTTTTAATGTAAAATATCATTAAAGGGAATGGTTTCTGGTGTCCAATAGTGGAAAAGTGCCTTCTCTTTTTTTATAAATGCACTACCAAAGACTAATAGAATACCTATGAATGAATAAGACCATATATCCTATCCAAACCGGAGGCATTAAGCGGTAAAACGTATTCACTGTTAAAAGAATTTATTTTGCCTAATTGTAGCTACTAGTTAAATTTAGCATTAAGGAACAAGACCATGACTTCGAAACGCCAAAATGTGTAAATTGTTTGAATACATGCAAAATATATAGTATGTGAACGTTTCAAGGAGGGACAATAATGACATTTGAGTAAAATGGTTTGATCGCTACAAACAATCTTTGGGCATCATCAAGGGGAAATACATCAAAGAAAACTTCTGACTCACACATTCGATTTGGGAGTCGATCCCGTATTTCTCCTTGCCATATATTTCCTCCGATTCGCACCAATTTCCACTGGGTCCCTTGGATTTGGGCAGTCTGATAACACATGACTTCCACAGCAATTGAAACAAACGCTTACTCCTGGTCCTGTCTTTTCTTTTGAATTGTTTTCTTCCTCTTTTGCTTTCAGGACATCGGTATAATTCTATAATATAAAATAGTACTTTCAAATGTGAATGGTGGACGAAATGATTAATGTGCATGAGTCTTATATACACATTTGTGATAAAACGGCTGAGTAAATAATAATTTGCTTTAAGCCAATCACAAAAAGTAAAAGATTATAGACTAATAATAAACTTTTTTTGGCTCATTTATCTCACAAATACATCTATCATAAAAGTTTCATATTAATAATTATAACAAGGGGGACGAAATCTAAATGGAGTGATTTTACTAAACCTAAAAAATTATTCTAAATAACAAGGTAAACTCTCACTTGATCATACGTAGGAACGTCGAGGAGATTTAGAGTAGCGGGTGTGTTATCAAGAGTAAAAAGGAAATCTTCTGAAATCTCTCCTTCTTCGTCATCTTTTCCCTTCGAATCTCTTGTATCATTTTCGAATTTTCCGTTACTCGAATCCATCCTTCACACCATGCAATAACACCCTGTAACGCTATAATAATAACGCACAATCTTAGCTTAGGTTTTAAATACCTTCCTACGGCCAGAGAAAGCCGCTACATGATCTATAGCTAAAGCATCATCACTATAATATATTCTTAAGTAAGTCTAATACCAAGTCGAGGGTGATGGCATGTGTAAATCTTGAGAAAACCCTACCTATAAATTGAGACAATAGCCCACAATAAAGAGCAAATAAATAAGTGATTAGCATCCAAATATCCATGCAGACGCTGACTCTACATGATAATTCCAACTAATTTCCCTGAATTATGGAATGATGAAATCATTTCTCCAGCACTTTCACGTCAGAAATCGTTCCTTATTCGAATACAATAGTTATAATGCCGCCAGAAATGACTGAAGAGCATTGAGAAATAACTAGGGCATGCGATAAACATACTCCGATAAACACACAAGACACAAAATAATAAGCTTTTCAACATTCAAATTAAATTGAAACTTGATATGCGCAAAGGCGGCAAATTTCGTTCATGGTAACCCTGGAACCAAAGAATTTCCCCTGATAAAATTTTATAAATTGTTGGTGCGAAATTTTAAGTGGAATTTCACATTATATTTGATGATACTGTTAAAGTATTTGTTATGATCATTTATTATGTGAATGGTTCGGAAAAATGAACATGGACTTGGGCGCATCCATTAATGTAGCGGGAAAAGTAAGTATAAATTACTTGGAGTCGTCGTGAGAGAAACTTTGTCGGTTTTAAGAGGCACATCTTAACTCATAATGGGCGCCTTTCATTTGCTCGTTGTGGTGGACAAATAAATTTGAATGGTAAGTAAAATATGATCACAAAAATGGTTAATTTTCTGAATCAGGAAAAATATTCATTTAGGTCGGATTAGCCAAGCACGCCCACCGACTATCCCTAAGGTAGTAGGTTCAAGGCTCGCCTCTGGCGTGGGTGTTGTGTTCATGCAATTTGGTTTTTCTACGATTTGAATAGGCTCTTAAGGGCCGCCAATGCACCCAACATATAAAATAATTATTTATAATTCATTCGGTATTACATTCATTGTCCTGAAGAATGGCATACAATAAGATAATTACAAATAGAAAATGTTAGAACATACTAAAGGTGCAAATACGGGAAGCTTCCTGATTACTAATAAATGATAAGAGTAGGACATAATATCCAATATGAGAGAATAAACAAAAATTATGAAATACCATTATTCACATTATTGTAAGAGCAGGTAAAACAGACTTTTTGCAACAGAAAAGGAAAAGTATTCAAGAAAAAGAAAAAATCAGGTTAAAATAGAATATAAATGCATACATTGTCTAACATGATTTCTAAAATAACGCTTAAGAGTTCAAATTTTAAGAATGTAGGTCAAGGTCGATAAAATTTGCTTCTTCCATTATTCTTAATATGGGACGATTAGCCAAGTAGTGTTGTCTACTGAATTCTATGTGGCATATGTCAGTGTTACAGCTAGTAAAAGTTGGAATTCTAAACTGTATTGAATGGAGGAGATCTGAGCATGGAATTATATTGTTTAGAAGTTTGTATAAAAATATAATGTCTGATTGTGCTCTCTTGACTGACAAGTTTGTCAGCACAAGTTCAATAGCCAGTCTAGTATTAGAATAATCATGAACATCAGTCCCAAGTTTGCCGAATACATTCAAATAAACCTTTTTTTGAACCCCTTCCAGACAACAAGAATGACAATAGTAATAGGGAGACCAAACAATACAGAATTAATCCAAAATAGGGAGCAATAAGGAATAAAATAGTGTCATAATGGTATACATATCATAAAAGTCTCTTGTAAATCTCCAGATGAATCCCAATGTTCTGTTAGCTCTCTTACTTATAACTTCAATGTGATTGTCAAAATTAGGATTAGTGCTAAAACTCACTCCTAAATCTTGAATATGATTGGCTCTCATTAGGTAGTAGTAGTATTTTCTGTTTATAGGGAGCTTCAACAGCTATGATAATTTTGCACCTCTTTAAGTCATAAAAAAACCCATCTGGACAAACAATATCCATGCCCTGGGCGGGATTCGAACCTGACCTTTGGGTTAGCCGGTGGGCACGCTACCCACCAGGCTAACCTGGTCAGCGGTTCTCATTAGGTATTCAATATTGAAATGATAATTAAAAATTATTGGTGTCTTAATGTGGTAACATGTAACTGTTATGCATTTATTTAATTTAATGGTCATAGAATTAAGCAAACACAAGCCAATCAAGTTGTTTAACCTATTCTGTTGACCAACACAATCATCTTTAGTCTTAATCCTGCAATATAATTTTAAATCATCAGCATGTAGTAGACACTCAATAGGTTTTATCACCTGAGTATTATAATTGATAAATAAGCTAAAAAGAAAGGTCCTAGGTGATACCCTTCAGGAACACCTGATGTTACATTAATTACTCTAGACAGGACAGATTTAATCTTTACCATCTGGTTTCTGCCACTTAGATAATCACTGAACCATTTTAACAAACTACCATAACATCTAAGCTTACAAAAGAAGTG
Source organism: Rhinocypha anisoptera (assembly GCA_011762765.2). Classification (NCBI taxonomy): domain Eukaryota; kingdom Metazoa; phylum Arthropoda; class Insecta; order Odonata; family Chlorocyphidae; genus Rhinocypha; species Rhinocypha anisoptera. Next base: position 2,395,552 of record WURS02000014.1, on the reverse strand, counting down.
GTACGCACTGTCAGTATCAAAGGCTTTCTGGAAATCAGTGTAAATAACATCAACCTGAAACCATTCACTGAAGGAAGATTTGTGGTTGTAGATCTACCTTCCTGAAAACCATGCTGCTCTGGTATGATAATGAACTTGAAAGAAGAGGTAATGTGCTCTAGCACAAGGTTTTCAAAGACCTTGGCAACATATGACTGAAGAGAAATAGACCTGTAATTACTAATAATCGTAGACCAATTTCTCTTCTTTGTTGATCAGTGAAGTGAGTTTGGTATTGTGACACCTTTCTATTCAAATGGAGTCTATAGGTTATTGTACCTTCTTTCCCCCCCCTTTTTCCATGGAGTAATCGAGAGACTTCCTTTTTCAAGAAAGATAAATATCTTCTATATTACTTTCAATGTTTCAATGAAAATATTACTAAAGCATGCTTTACAAAAACTATGAAGAAACATTTGCGTTATCTATAGATTACCACGTAATATTAGTGTTTGTGCCGACAAGTGAAAATTCTTAATTAGATTTCTTAAAACTTTTTTATACTACCATCAATAGCATCAGCTGTGTACTTTAAGAGAGATATTTTAAGAGTTAAAAAATAAGAATTGAGGAAATAATTAGTGCTTTACTGCAACTGTAAGCAGTGAGCCATTTGACTTTTAATAAGTCACAGCACACATTCAGTAGTAAAGGTGAAGTGTTACTGTTTTAAAAGATAGAAGAATGTAAGGATTCTTGATCATCGATGATTAGCACAGTTCGCAGTGTCTGTTTGCGAAAAAGTCAATTGAGGAAAAAGAAAGGCCCATCTGTATATTTATGTGTACTTTGAAAGGAAGGAAGAATAACTCATTGAAAGGTATGGCAAAGAGGTGAGCTGCTTTATGTAAAAAAATAGATGGCATGCAATGGGAGAAGGGAGAGTTTAATGAGAGAGAGTAGAGAAGGGAGAGCTAAATAATAGTGGCGATTTCACTACTGACTGAAAGTTGATGCCTTCTATAGAATAGAAAAAATAAAAATATGTTATAATCTTCATTATGACACCGTAATGATTAAAAGATACAACTGTATTGCAGAATGGAATTTAACTGACTGTTTAGTAAAGTTTGAAATTTATAAAAATAAAGTGGTAATTATTTTCAGGTGGAATTGGTGAATTTCCTGCTTCATGGGGTTAAAACAAGTGAGGCTGAGTCAAGGATAAAACTGAAGGAAATAGTTATGATGGTGATATAACTCACAAGCTAAGTCTTCCTTCTGAGTATATAGTTTACAGTCATTCAGTAGTAACCTCATATGACTAGCACATTAAGTGTCTGCAATAAAGTCATATGTAGTATTTTATTTCTTTTTGCAAAGAATTTTTTAGCATGATGATAAAATTTATAATTACTGTTCACACTAGAAAGTCACCACATACACATACAAGTGATGAGTAATATGAATATAAGAGTTGTAGCCATATATTTAAATAATTAGATATTCAGACCCTTACCTCAATATATTATATATATAAAATATTATTCCATTATACATGTAAAATAACAGCAAATGACTAGGCTTGATTATGAACAAGGATGTATGTACATACCTACAGCACTAGGATTAAGAATGGGTGTCGTATAATCTCTCTTTATTTGTCAAAAGACCATCTTATGCTGGCTGCATTTTTGATAATCTACCGACCTTAAAAGTAATCACAGGACCTCAGTCTTTGAAAGTGAATCTAAGAAGAGTTTTTGTGGTCAAACCATTTTATTCTGTGGAAGAATTTTTATATCAGTAATCCTTTTTCCTTTTCTGCATGATGTAATGATCTTTTTATTTTATTCCTTTCTGACTTGTCCTACTTATGTAAATTTGACATAGTCATATTTATTCATCTGAATGGTTACAGGCAACATAGACATCGTCAACAATAGGCAAAAATACATGAAAAGTTGCAGGATACATAAGAAAAACAATATTTCCCTGGTCGATGTCAGGGTTGCATAACTCGCAGGATTCAAACACTCATTACATTGTCCTGCCTCACGAATCTACATTGTAAGGAAGGCTTTATGCATTCATGTGATTTTACGTGAGGATACTGTGCTTTTATGCCACAGACTTGAAAGACTTTGTGGTGATTTTACGTGAGGAGACTGTGATTTTCGGCCACAGACTTTCCTGAGGAATGACTGAACAACTTATCTTGGCATCTGTGCTCCAGTCTGTCATTTCCTGGTGCTATTTCTTTCTCATAGCCGATCGATGGGAATAAAAGAACAAATGGAGCGGTGAGCTAGACTTTTAGACAATGCAGGAAAAGGTATTAGTTGAAGGTCAGACGGGGAGGAAGATACTGCTAAGCAACAGGAGGTCCCCTTTTCAGGTCCCTTTTTCATTGACTAGCAAGAGAAGGGGTTAGTTGAAAGTGAGTGATTGGAGGGGGCAAACAAATAAGGGGGAATTTGCTTTTCACCAGGTCTAAACCAGAGTGAAGGAGATCCCACTGGGTGGTCCCATTTGTCTGTGTTACCCTTACAGGACGACCAATCTCTCAACCCTCCTCTTATTTTTGAAATCGTAATTGTTAACCTTAGTCATACCTTATCTATGATTGTTCATGAAAAATTACCAAAGGTACTACCAATGCGTGATGTACATAAGTTACAAATGCGTGAATTTTGGTGACAATATTTTAAAATCTTTTTAATGAAACGATCTATTTTCAATACATTTGCGGATGGATTGATACAACTACTTTATAGCTCATTTTCGCCCACTTCTGGTGCCGTTATAAATGCCGAAAGAGGTGAATTTAAATGACCGTCGGCTATAATGAGTGTGCATTATAACAAGAGATTTTTCGTCATTTATCAGCTCTCGTTACAGCGGACTTCCAGTGTACATACTGACTAATAAAGAATTCCAGAGCATGAAATAAAACCTATTATGACACAGTCCATGATTTCCTTCAATTGTTTATCGAAGAGTACAGGTATAAACCTTGGCCCTTATTATTTTATTTTATATTTTAGGGTTCTTAAAAATGTCATTTTCAAATTCACAAAATGTTTTTACTTACCAGGAAAAACTGCTTCTATGTACCAAGTCAGCAGAGAATACAGGACAGAATCAACGATAAACATTCCCGCACACCCAATAAGACTGTAGTGGTCTCCAAGTAATGGACTAGAGTCAATATTATTCCACTGAATCCCTATTCCCATCTCTTCATAGTGTGCAAAATAGGAGCACCCAAATCCAAATGCTACATTGGAAAACAATGACTAAACAGGAAAAAAGATAAATGAACGACATAAGTATTTCAAATTTATTTAAAATTAAGGATTAATATTTTATTTTAAAATATATTTTGATTTATCAACTATATATTCTCTTTTCCCAAAATAAATATGTGATAAGTAAAACATCTTAATTAACTAATCAAAATTTGTATAACAATCAATCTTACTCTTCTTCTTGGAGTTTATTTAAAGGAAGTAAATATACAAACAAACTGCCTAGTATCCAATTAAATATGTCTACAACATTCTGAAAAGTGGTCAAATCTGTATGAGGCTTAAACAATATTTTTTAAATGAGGGAATTCAATAATCTCCACAACTATTCCACTGGAAAGGAGATACAATATTTCATCCAAAACAAACTTATAACAATTCAATTATCTGACAATATTTTTATTTGAACATTTGGAGTGACTAACCACAAAAAATATTTACTTGGCTCTCAGTGACAAACAAAAAGTCATGACGGCTGAAGAATTTGGGTAAAATGGACTGAATTTATTTTGGGTTAGGTAACTACTGGAATACCATAATGGTGAGTATTGACCTTTGGGTCCAAGCATTGTGCTAAACTAATAAAGTGTTTTAATTAATATTTATTTGATAAAAGAACATTTTGATACTCACTGCTGCAATTTTTGCCTCTGTGGGCATACGTTCTTCCCACTGAACCATGAAAGAATATGGTAAGTACGTGACAAAAAATAAGATACCACCAGCTGCTGCGGCAAGATTGGCTCGTGAAAAGAAAACTGACATGAAGAAGCACTGTGTTATGGTGGCAATCGCATACAGGGTGATAAATATAAAGATGACAGATGGATCTGAGTTTTCAAGTACTTTGCCTTCCTGGAATGGAGTAAAAAGATTAATCTAATTAATGCAGAAGATATACATTAAGGGCATTTAAATACTTGTATCCATGTATTTATTTAAAAGTAAATTATAAAGCAACACATTGAGATAACAGAGAAACATGTAGGGAAAAAAGAGATAAGTTTATTTAGAATTCCTTTTTATTTCCTATCTTTCTGGTACCCTTGGTATTCCCCATTGTATTAATATGTACCTCTTTAAGCTAAATGAATCAATAATGAAATAAAAATACATATATCTCAATCACATTTAATCTTTTTAAGTCTCAAAGAAAACCACTCAAATATGTATAACATATTACATATACTCAACAATTCAAAATACACATACAGGAAGGCATAAGTATGGTCTATGAGACACCTTAGATTTCTATATAGTGGAGACTTCTTCCACTGAATAATATTGAATAACTAATTAATACTTAATATTGAATAATTTAAATAATAATTAATAATTACAAAAGACTAAGATACCCATTTCAAAGACTTACAATGGTAATCTTTTTTGATTTGACAGGTTAAATGCTCAGACTTCAATGTATCATGAGAATGACCCATCATTAATGTGAAACTAAATTTCCAAGAAAAAATGAGCATGCTATACAACTGAACCTTTGGGTAAAAATAAATCTATCCTATTAAAAAAATAATTATTCATGAATAAAAATTTCTTTTTTTCAAAGCCCCAGAGTCCATTAAAACATGTCTCCTGTGAGTTAGGAACTTTAAATTTTCAACTATACATTTACAATCCATGTCCTTGAATGTGGATTTCAACAAAATTTGTGCTCAGTAGGAGAAACTCATACAAATACATTCCTGAACTTCCAGCCTGCTGTGCAAACTGCAACTGATCGCACCCTTCAAATTACCGGCAGTGTCGCCGCCCCTCAACGAT
>WURS02000014.1:2376802-2390383 GCA_011762765.2 Rhinocypha anisoptera | reverse complement strand
ATCTATATTTCCAAATATATATATATCTTTATTTATACACATGTGTTTGTATATATTATTGCATATAATTACATTTTCATCCAGTTATGAGTTATATTTAAAGTTCCAAGTCTGTAGCTTATGGGGAAGTTACTTTAAAATCATTTCCAAAATTTGATCTGAACAGACAAACAGACAAGAAAGTGAATTAATAAAAATATGGTAAACTAGGAAAAAATTTGGTCTTCTTCACAGAAAAATTATCACTTGAAAGAATAATTGCTGGAAATTTCTGGGTCAATTCATCAAAAAAATTTTCCCAATTTAATTAGCTGTCAACATTATTTTGGCACAAAAAAACTTTAGGTGCCACATTTGATTGGTCTCGTTTTATACTAATTTTTGAGGTGAAGATAATAGAGTGATACTCCACCACTCACATCACTCTTACTCTGCTCATCAAAGTACCGCTTGACAAAGAGAGATCCAACGGCATTGCCAAGGGCAGCTGTTGTGTGCGCCACACATGTTTCCCATCTTGGTGGTTCTTCCTCCCTGCCTGTCAAAGTTCTGCGCAGCTGAGCGATGGCTGCCAAAAATCTTGAGTCCAGGTTCCCGGCTCGATGTGCAGCAAACCTCCACAGCATGTAAGACTGCACTGTCCTGAAAGAGTGAAGCATGATACCAACACACTACCTCTGTAACTCCAGGTAAGAACTTATTAAATACATACATATTACATATCTAGGTTTCCATTTTAACACATTTGCAAAGGGAAGGAGTATATACCACTGTTCATTGTCCATTAATCCTTCAGTTTATTCGCCAGTGTCTGAGGTTAAAATGCTCAAAAACAAATGGATATTGATACAAGATTTTCTCTTTTTTTGGTGGAGGAAATCATTTTTAGCCACCTACGATATAACCACAGCCACCCACTGCCAGCTATAGCCACCTCTCAACCCAAAAAATGCATTAGTTAGCACAGTACAATTAAGAAAGCAAGCAGAGAAAGGAGACGTTTTATCACCTTCAAAGCTGAATAATGAGTATTAATTTTTTGTTATGTTTTTAGAAGATTTAACAAAAAATATCCATCAGGGAAATGTACTTATACTATATAATATCTCAGACTCCGGATACTTTTAAACTTACTGGCTTTCATTAAGTTGTAATAAGCTCATAAAAATTGCCAGTAAGGAGTAGACTATCATCCAGACAGGTTAAACTCTCAAGATATAGTCATTATTCAAACATTCATAGACAGTTAATAGATTCTTAAAGCAAGAACTATGAAAATTACTGTATTCTCATATTTAGTGGTTAAAAAGTGAAACATGTTTCTTTCTCATTTATTCATCTTGAAAAAAAGAAGAAAAAATAGTGTATGTATTAATATCATGAAAAAAAACATAAGGCAGCATGAAGTAAATATAAAAAAGCTCTGTTCTTTTTATCGTATACAAAACTAAAATGTTAAAATGGTCAAATAATGAAAAATTATTACTTTCACAGAGAAAAGAAAAATCTGCTGGAATATTATCTTCAACAGGTATTCAAAACAAATAAACAAAATAAACATAATTATAGGAAGAATTTCACCAACCTTGGAGGATACTTCTCTATGAGTTCAGCAAGTTCTTTAAAATAACGCAACCCAAAAACCACAACTACGGTTGAATTTAAGGTAGATATATCAAAGTTGGGATGAGTGGATTCGAGTATGGTTCCCAAATACTGTCTCCAATCAATTCCTGGAACTGCTTCACATAATTCACCCACAGTCATTTTGTGGTAGAGCTCACTTAAATTCTTCTTTTCTTCATGTGAAGCTGTTATCTTTGAGTAACACAAAACCATTATTGGTAGTGAAATAGTAAAACCTTTTCCTAATTTCATTTTAAATTATCAGACTAAGAGAGTGTTTGACACATTTTAAATTATTGTATGTTTTAAAATATTTGTAGGCCTAGCACAATTAAATGCAAGTGTTTGAAAGTAGTATGAAAATATTATTTTTCCTAAAATTGGTGGAGAGTAAAACTTTTCACAAAGACTTCTCAAAATAATGAGGCTGACAGACCATCAGAATTCATTTTAAGTCAACAAATCAACATTAAGGCACAAGTATTTCTCAAAACAAATTGCTGCTTACCAAAGCAAGATGCACTTCAAAATTCACCAACTGTTCTGCCATAACCTCAGCATCTTTAATTGTAGCTCCAAGCAGATTAGCAATGGTGATGATGAACTGTTGATAAGCTTTCACTGCATCCGTGTTCGTTGATGACAGGAAGTAGTCACGCGTTGGCAACCCCAATCCTGCTTCATCCAACTGAGAACATGGTCATTCTTGGAAACACACATACTAAGACTCTTACATTTGTGTTTTAAGTGTCATTTTAAGAAGCAAAATAAATCCACAATAATGAAGATGGGCAATACAATCTCAAGCAAAGAGTGAATCACTTGTTGAGGACAGATACATGTAAAATATGTAATAGAAAAGGAGACAATTTCAATACCTTCACATTCCAGCTAATGTTTGAAAAGGGGATATATACATTTCCAAGAAAGCAATTAAAGTTTATTAATTCTGAATCAGTGACTGACATTAAAATATTATCATAAGCCTCTGAGACAAAGATTATTCAAAATATCTAACCAATTTACCTGCACCACATATTCTGATGAGTTGCGTATGTCTGGTCCAACCCATTCAGCTATGAGGATGTTGTTATTAAACAAACGAAGTTTTGCAGCAAGGGATGTCCAATCAAAAGCTGTAGGAATTTTATTATGCTCAGGCCAGCCTCCCCCCAACTCTTCCAATAATTTTACCAATGGTTTCTCAGATCTCTTTTGAATGATATCTGGAATTAATCATTGTTTTGTTTTACAGTCAAAAGTTACAGGAGAAACCTTTCCAATATATTTTACAGAAATAGAAAATGCCAGTTGATAATGAATTTTGCATCCTTTTTTTGGGTTATTTTTGTTGCATTAATGTTGTTTTGAAGGAAAATCAGTTTCTTCTCCTATCCTGGAGGTGTCTTCAGGTCAAAGTGATAATGAAAGATCAATCAACAAGATTCAGTCGCTATTTACTTGATGAACTGGTTGTCCTTAAAAACAACACTAATGCGACAAAAGTAACCCAAAAACAGGATGCAAAACTCATTAGAGAGATGTCACAGAAGCCTAAAGAGTAATTTCAATACCAATTACTACATTACAATTTTTTCTGATTACCAATACCAAAAAAAATCAATTTTACCTGATGATGTCGCCTTGCGATGAAACCCGGGTCGTGTTGCGATAAAAATTTTATGTGGAAAGTGTATTGTTTCTATTCAATGAAGCAATTCCTCAAAGTTATGCCTGAAACCATTCCCTTTAACCCTTAAATAATTTTTCAAAATGTGAATTGTATTTTCTTTCTCTGTTTTTAATATTTCACTTGGACCAAATTATCATAGCACCTTGATTAGATATAGTGACTTTCACTGGGTCCCCTAGGGGGCAAAGCTCCCAGAGTAAACAGTGACCAATCCTGAAACAAGAAAAATTTGCTATCCTAAGGCCTTTACCCAAAGAAATTACCTGGTCAGTTTATCTTTCAGTATCCATCCATCTACTGCCATTTAATCAATGTAATGAAAAGCATTATTGCTCGAGAGTATAGCTAAACATTTTCATATACAATTTCCCTCAAATCAGTCCATATTTTCAGTGGCTGTAGAAATTGTGACAATCAAGGTGACATTATATGTAGCCAGTGAGTACAGTCCAATAATCAAAACTATTAAGCTACATTTACATGCCAAAACACATAGAAGTTTAATGATAAAAAAGGAGTAAGCCTGTTCAAACACTATATTTACATACACAGACATGAATATCTCAAGAGGCTGATATTCCACCATGCATATGATTGGTTTTGTTAAATGGTAGAGAGATATGAGACATTCACAAATATAATAGAAATTCCTTGAAATATTTATATCAGTATTCAGTTGCCCACACAGGGCACTAAGTCAAATACGGTGGCACAACATAACACAGTGAATAACAAGGTTGATACACACACAGCCATGCCCTAGGTGAAGAATGAAAAACCAACCAGCCAGGATTCGAACCTGAGACCTCTGGATTGGTAGATGAGGGTGTTAACCTGCCACCACTGAGGCAGGTTCTGGAATTGAGAATTCCAAAATACATACCATCACCTCAAAATATATAAATACTTATCTAATAGACATATCTTATAGCAGCATATTGGTGAAACATTTGCGGAGGTGCATTTGGTGGAAAGTTCTCAAATGACCAATTATTTAATTAAATAAAATTTTCATTTAAATGGGTGAAGTGAATTCATTTCACATAAGTGAAAAATTATGGAGCTGGCATTTATTTTTCAAAATCAAATATATATAACACAATGTAATTGAATGAGTAAATAAATTAGCACTTGTGGAGTGTTATAAGCGGTGAGTCAATTCACTTAGCAAAAAGGAATATGTACTAGGTCAATATATCTGTGAATGTTTCCCAGAGTTTGTTTCATGAGAGGCCTTCCTTCGAAAGAGCCATAAATTTATGGAACCTGTTAGATCAGCAGATGCATTAATACAGCATCTTGATAATAACTCATTATAATTTCATATGGACACCTACAAATATGAAAGCATGCATATAACAATAAAAAAACTCACCAAGATTCATGCACGACTGATATAAATTCCGAGCCTTTTTTATGGCATCATTGGGTCTTTTCTGTCGTTTCATTTTAGATGCAGGACTAATTTCATCAATGATCTTCTCTGGGTGAGACCTTCCTTCTCTACGACTGTTTTCAGCACTTACGTGAGGATGACTGATATTAACTTTTTCCTGAGCAACATCTGCCACATGAAATGAAGGGGAAGCCAATTTAATTCTTACTCTGTCTCTACCCTTGCTGAGGGAGACGACAGAACTGTGCTGTGAATTCGCCATTCCTGACCCACGCCCCCCTGCACTTGCACTCGTTTCACCCGCAACTCCCTGAACACTGTTACCAAGCGGAGAGGATCCCATCGAGTCATTCTTTCCCCACAGGGAAAATGAACTGGACCCATCCACATTTGTCCTTTCTTTTGTTTCGCCAAGGCCACCGTTTTGTGTGAGAGTCTCACCTTTTGAGGAGCTCACTGGGGATGGTGGTGACCGCTTTCTTGAATTGCGTTTGCTCATCGCTTGAGACTGAACGACACCTTTATTCGACAACTGGCTCTCATGGGAATGCATGGGTATGTCTGTGGCATCTCCAACAGTCAACAAACGAGTTGATTTTTTCACTCGTCCTTTCACCGATGCAAAAGCACTGGCCTCGACCCTCACCGTCTGACCTCGCTCCCTCAGAGAGTCGTTCGACTCCACTGACCTCACTGCATCCTCTCCGGAGGATGGGAAATCACCCTCGACCATCCCCCCGACCTCTTCCGACGAGGTAGCCTTTTTGTTCGAGCCTGGTAGGATGAGCGGCGGATCGTGGGGAGCCACTTCATTCTTCTCCAGTCTGCGAATGGAAGCATTTCCTCCCCGCTCCGTGGTGGACTCGGAAAGGAGGGCCTTCTCGTTGTTTCGCTTCATCTCCAAGTGTCGGGCCGAAGGGATGGTCGGGGGGGCCCTGCCTTGCAACCTGACAGATGGTGCGGGAGGACCTGCTGTTTCCTCGTGGCTCTCGCTCTCCCTCGCCGACATTATATCACTCAGCTTGCCCCTTCCGTCAGTAGAGATCCTGCCTCCTCCTCCTCCCTCCCCGACCTCTCCATCCGCTCCTTCCGACTCCTCATCTTCATCGTCTTCATAGTGGTCCTCCAAGAGATGCCGCACCACGGCATCGATGTTGCTCCTCAAGATTTCGAATGTGTCGCTGCCGGCACGATTCTTCGGTATCGGATGCTCCTCCATCCAACGACCACAGGCGTACTCATAGAAGTCCTCACACGGGTCCATGCTGCTGTTCATAAGGGCCAGCATCATTTGCGCTGGAAAAAAAAAGCCATTGAAATTTTACATCGGCAGTGGATGGTACGTGAGCAAGTCCTAAATTACCATCTTAAAACAATGAAAAGCCTGTCGACAATTTTAGCGAATTAGAAAAATAGGATATATTTGATAGTCGATGGATGGCATGTGAAACAGTCCAAAATCTCCATTTGAAAACACTTGAAAAACATTTTGAAAAATTAGAGAAACATAAATTGAAATATTCGATGGGTGATGCATGGTATGTGAACAAGTCCTAATTTTACCATCAGACAACTATGGAATGCCCAATCACAATTTCAATCAATTAGAATAACAAATAAAAGTTGTTAACTACTGCAATGAGTTGACTGCCGATAAAATTCAATGGCAGAATAGTCACCACGAATGCAAATGATTAACGCATTTTTCTAGTGAATTTGGATGAACAAAAAACTATACTAGAATTCCTTGAGTTGTAGAATTTACAAAGAGTTATGACAACAGACAGGCAATCATTAGCCATTGGCAGAGACACTTGAAATGCTATACTATTGGGGACAGAGATTTTAGAAACCAGAAATTTATAATAATTACATCGTGCTCAAGCAACTTTTATGAGGTAATTCTGCTAACACAGAAATTTCATTTACTCAACTACATTTTATCAGCAGTAATATTTGCTAGCTTGATACGGTGGAAGTTATCCATTACGGAAATGAAAATCACTTGGTGAACTCCACAAATTTTTAAATCTGTACCATCACCTGATGATGACACAACGTGTCGAAACCTAGGTCTTCATATTAAAAATTTGTGGAGTTCACCAAGTGATTTTCATTTCCGTACATTTTATCAATTTTCAGTTGCTCACTTGAATTCTTTTTTCCTTCAAGAAACACTTTAATTAAATTAATAAATTAATTCCTCAGAGTGTCACAGTTTAACACAATACCTTGAGCTCTCCTGATGCTTTCTTTATCATTTGTCCCATACCAGAAATTTTCCCAATTATTTCTCTTCTCTTCAATCAATGTTTCTGGTGGATTTCCTAAGCTCACTACTTCCTCATCATCATTTTTGCCAGGTCCATGACGTCCTTCGTCTCCCTGCTCTTGTCCCTCTCCAGTAGTCTCTCTAAAAAAATGTTTTCTCACATTGGATTCATAATTGAACAAAAAATAAAAAAATGTATCAATTGAAATTCCATGGAAAAAATACGAACCCTTTATCCTTAAATGGAGGTTTTATGGTAGCCCACTCAATTGTGTCATATGATGAAATGTTTCCCTTATCATACAATTCATATATTACGTCACTTGTCTGCCTGCTGTGTCTCCGGCTCCGGTGAGAGAGTGGCAAAACATTTAAAGGCAGAGTATTGGTGAGGAGTGGTACAAAACTTGTCTTAATGCCACTGATTAAATCTCTATCTTCAAATTCTTCCAAGTTATGCTGTCCATTAAGAGCTTCTACTGCTTAAATAACGAAACAATGTTTTTTATTTAATAATACAACTCAGTTGTTGGAAATCTGTTTATAATTTCTCATATTGTAATTACTCTCTTGCATAATTATGCCACACACGTGCTTGTTAAGGTTCAAAGCTCTACTATCTAAAGATGAGTAATCCAATTCCAGTAATAAGATATAGCAAATGCATATGGCAGAAAGAACATGTTGGCATATTATTTCAAATAACTTCACAACAAACTTGCAGGGTTGACTGATTACATACATGACTGAGATAAACGCCATGACATAGATTGTTGCACTTTAAGCCAAAAATCAAGAGAAACACATTTAAAGAAACATCATTCAAATATAAAAGTATCATTTCACAAACACTATCAATTTCTCGATAATATAACATATATAACATATGCTTAATATATGATGTAATATATTACATACATCTTGGGTAGCCATGAAGTTTTTAATCATACATAAAATAACTTAAGAATTCCCACTCGATACCACAGAGCCAGTAAGACATCTGTAGAGGATGGGAAATCCCTTGCCCATCACCTTCCACCTTGTGTGGAAATGTGTGTGGTGTATACATACGTATATCTTTATATATACATGTGCATTTGTATATATTATTGCATATAATTACACTGTCATCAAGTTATGAGTTATATTTAAAGTTCCAAGTCTCTAGCTTATGGGGAAGTTACTTTAAAATCAATTCCAAAATTTGATCTGGACAGACAAACAGACAAAAAGCAAATTAATAAAAACATGGTAAACTTGGAAAAAATTTAGTCTTCTCCACAAGAAAATGACCACTTAGAAGAATAATTGCTGGAGATTTCTGGTTCGATTCATTACAAAATGTTTCCCAATTTAATTAGCTGTCAACATTATACAATATGATGCAACATATTACCCTAATCTTGGGTACATATGCAGTTTCTAACTATGCATAAAATAACTTTAAAAGTCATCAGGCCTTAAACATACCTGGTTTCATTCATCCTGTTGACTCACTTACAAGAGAGAATGGCTATAATATTTTGGGAATTATAATAATGGATGGTATATATTTTTACCAAGTTGGACTAATTGGTATGGTAAGGAAAAATTAACATATATATATAATTACAAAGATGCTGCTAAAGTGGTATGAGTAATTGGCTGCTGACTAGAGAATTCTTATATTTATATCAATATGCTACCTAGTAGGTCTTTGAATATAATAAAGCAAACACAAACCTGTTTTTTTTGCAATTCTTTGAAACCCCTCAGGAAAGATAATTTAAGCAGTCATAGTAATAAATAATCACCAACATAAGCCATACTCAAACATATAAAAACTAACCATTATGTTTAAAACTATGCTTAGGTATAAATATTAGACAAACTTATACTCATTAAATACACACAAAGACGGATCTATATGGGGAGATTAGAATAGAATTCCACTCGCTCTAAACACTTCTTAATTTAGTAGGAGAACTCTTCATTTTATTTTACTCATAATACAAAACTAGCTGTTTGGAGACCAGTTCCATTCCCACTGGCACTAGGGGCCTAATTAATACTGCAGAAATGCATGATGGTAAGTGCTTTACATCTTCTGAATTTGTCTTAGGCAGTTTAGTAAGGAACTACTGCATTAGCTCTATTACACACTAACTTACCTCGCATCCTAAGGGAATTAAGAGAGAAACTTCTCTTCTTATTCAATCTAATAAAAATAGTCTTGAAATAAGAAGGCATTGTAAAACTTTAACTTCTGTAAATATACAGCTCTATGGCCTCAATTTCCAACATTAACAAGGAGAACTCAATGGGGAGGTTCGTGGAAAAGTCGCTGCGAATCGTAAAAACTGCTCACATATGGTTAACAGTCTAACTTCATAAAAAGTCAGTAAATTTTAGTAAAAAGAGGTCTTGAGAGTTGCTTAAAAGTGACACTTCAAGCGACGAAGCAGGTTTACATCAAATTTCATAGTCGCGTTTTAAAAACGTGTCTGTAATTTGAGAAAAAAATTACACATTCCTCCGGAATATTATTTGAAATCATACTCGTTTTATTATCCAGAAAGAATGAGCACTTACTTCTTTTACGAAAGGTTATACGTATGGTGTGTACCAGTAAGTTGTAACGCTTAAACAAAAATTCAAATCTACCTCATGGAGGTAAATTATATTAGATGAAATACGAAATGCGCATAAAGGCAAACAGCCATTTTCCCCCTGAGCGCGAGAACTTAAATTTACATTAGCATTGCCTTGAATTTCTTTGTAGATATAATAGTTCATAATTATATATCCCCTCCTAGAAAAGAGAGAGGCAGTAGGAAATAAAATTTTGATTATAATTAATGTCAATTAATCCTTGTCATATGTACCTGTCGTATTAACTTGGCTTTAAATATATCATGCTTTCACCTGAACTTTTATAGAGAAGCCCTTCATGCTCTGGCCTGGCGATGAGACGAACAACACCAAGAAGAAGAAGAACTACTGGTAACAATAAAAGGGGAAGGACTAAGTGATGGTTGATTCTCTGGCAAATAGGTCGTGGGGTACAATTTCCATTCTCCCCACGTCTATCTGTAGTGTCATAATTTCTGGTAAAAATAAAAATAATGTACAGGTTATAAACAGTATGAAAACATAAGACGTAATATGATCGCGCTTTTTTTATTAATAATCATTTTTAAAAGGTTTAAAAAGGAGTAGAAAACAAATGTTTGCCATTATGTAACATACCTATTTTCTAATGTCACTTTGCAGGAGGGACACCTCTCGGGCTCTCCCAGTTTATTCAAAATCATTATATCACGCCTGAAATTAAACCTTGATATGAGATTAGAGTTTAAATAAAAAGTACATGCTGAAATTATGCAGAAACATTCTTATCATCATTATCTTGGCGAATCTCAAACAGGGTTTTAAATTGCCTAAATAGAAATCAATGTTGCAATGTTGTAGGCCATGACTATAAATTTCGTGAAGTTGTAGTTAATATTATACTTACACGATACTATTTCAAACTCATTCCTGTTACGCTATTACGCCCCAATAATATATTTCCTCGGAAAAAGTATTAAGAATAAACTTGAAGAGTATTCAAGTGATGATAAAAATATGGCAATTAAATCTTAATTTTTGTTCTCACTTTGCATTATATGATGCATGATTGAAGTTTCACTCTTTTGCCTGTACACTTATACATTGGCTTTAAGATAACTATAATAAAAATAAACAAGTCAAATCTTCGTGTGCGTCTTGAAAGCTTTAAATGTTAAAATAATTAGGAGTATTTATACAGTAAACGTTTTCCTGCATGCCACTGAATTTTATTCGGCATATTCGAAAAGTTTGTCCAAATAGGATGTCAGAAGAGGCAGCGACAAGTGAGTACCAACGTTGTTAAGTAATTGAATGGAGCGGAAGTGGTTCCGTAGGAATTGATATTGCTAGCCATTTGCAATTGATGAAACTCGCTTCTAGGAAACGGTCAAATCACAGTCTAAACTACAGTAGTAGTTTAGAATCTGGCCAAAGCATTATGCTTACTTCATTATCATGTTAAAGAGAAGAATTATGATTTTGGGTGCCAAAAGAAAATATGAAAAATAAGCAAACCTCTTCCCGTTCCAGCCGTGAGAAAACCGATTATATTTTGTAATTTTAATTATGTTCTTTCCATTACGATAGAAAATTTCACCACCTAATCTTATTTCCAAGCCTAATTTCATCGCATGTATTTCGATTTTTTCCCTTCTCCTTTCCTCTTTGCGTAGACTTCATTTTACAACTAGCCAGAAGGAAGAAATAGTTCTCCTAAGCGTTGGTCGAAACGAATATGAACATCGTTTCGAAATCGCCACCTAAGAAATTCATGAAACGATTGGTCTTCTTACACAATTTCGGCTCGCCTGAGACGTTATTGTTTCAAATGCGGAACAAGTCCGGAAACAACACCACACTAGATTTAAAAACACTACGGCACCGAGTAAGGATACATCCTAACTCTGTGACTTCGGCAAAGCACATACCCGGACATACTCCTGAGCCAAAAACTCACCTTTGCCGGGTGGATCCAATGAGAGACGATGGCGAGAGAGGAATCGAAACACACACACACACGCAAACCGATCTCACTCACCGCGCGCACTTGACTGCCTCCGCTTCCCCCGCACCACGAAAAAGTAGAACGAACGAACGTACGGGAGGAGCAGTGACGTCACCGCGCGATGGGAGTTTTGACTGGTTGGGAAGACGCCGGGCTCCGTTGCGGATTAGCGGATGGAGGAGGGCGAGAGGGGAATAATAGCGACCCGCCGCGGACCATCCTTTAAACGAGGGGACGCGAGAGGGATCGCCCTCGACAGTTGACGGCCGAATGCGAAAGGTCGCGGGAAGGCGAACAAAAGCCTCCTCGGTTACGCGAGGTGAGTCGGCGATGCCCCCTCCCCCCTCTCGATGGGGTGGGTGGTGGGAATGGAGGGGGGAAAATCTCGTCTTGGTCGGAAGCGATCATCGGAGTCTGCGGAGCAAGTACATAACTGCTGTGCACGTGTAAGTGTCAGGTGCCGGAGAGCGTGAATTCACGGGGACAGTTCATTGTTCACCACCGTCACCATGGCGACGAATATAAATGCCAAACCTTAAAAAAAAAAACAGAATTCAAGTGTGCCCGTTCGTCACGGGAAGATGCCGCGAAAGGACCTCTCAATTTTGCGGTGAATATTATTATAGGCATTCCGATCCAACCCCCACCCATGTCCATTTTGTATGGAGTCATGCGACCGAAACATTCCGGTCCGCGAATTCACCTTGGCGACCGTGAAAACACGAAGCGCTAACAGGACAGGAAGTGAATGTGTGGATGAACACGGGGACAGATGGAAATATATATTTCTACACACGACACACTTACGTACAATATATGGGTAATGAGCGGAGAGTAGCGCCGAGTAAATGAATGCTTAATAAAACAGGACGGAAATCGAATCTTTTCGGCGGATCTGAACCCTGTCCATTGGCGTTGTGACCTTGGCCACCTTGGCGGTTCACATGTCCAAAAGTCTCTGAATGTCGCGACAATGTTTTTTGACCTATACGTTAGCCTTCTCAACGCCACTTATGCTGGGCAAATATTAATTCCGGAGTGAAGTATTGTGTTATTCCTTCCAAGGTGAGCTCACGAATGGGTTCCTGGGGCTGGATTCACTGACATCTCCATTCATTTGGTTTTAAGGCTTTGAAACCACTCCTGTCGATGAAAACATTTTAATAGATTTATAGTTATGAAGAAGCAAGAAACATGGAGGGTAAAATTTTCACCATTTACATTTCTCGAGCTCTGACTTGGGAAAGTAATGTTTTTTTTCCCAATTTTGACAATATATGAATTATAAGACGTTTCCTCGGTGTGCATGGTGGATTGGGAGAAAACTTCCGGGAAAAAAACATACGGTTGAAAACTTGAAAACTTTGTGCTCATAAGACAAGAAAATGTACATGCCCAAGAATGGGTAGCCTACAGGAAATGTTTCTAAAAAGTCTCATCTCCTTTCAAGGAGAAAATACGTTTGGAAAAAAAACAGAAGTGATTCATGAAAGGGCCATTTAAGTCATCGTCTCTACATTCAAGAGATTGGGTGGTTGAAATAAATTCCTGGCGGTATGGAACTTATGGGTGACCATCCACAAACAGCCGAAGGACTACATGATGAGAGACCCTTCGCCTTGTGAGGAACAAATGCCTAGAGTCAGCCGCGCGTTTGTTCCCAGAGAGAGAGAGATGGTCAAAAACATGGAGGATTAGTAAAAGGAACTCGGCTCTTATTAAGATAGATTTCATTCAGCGATCAAGAAGACGCACAGCTGCTTTCTCTGAAATTCCCGTAACTGAAAATATGCCCAATTGACCTTGGAGTCAAATAATGACCGCCACGGGATGTGCCCCATTTCGTGATCACATGTGAGTGTGTGATGGGGAGGAAGGGAAAGGAGGGGGGGGGGGGGGGGGGGGGGGGGGGTGTCCCCGATTTTTTTCACGCGGGGGGGGGGGGATTTGGGGGAGATTTCGGCCCCCCTACACCCCCTCTAAAAGGAGCCCTTTCC
>WURS02000014.1:2363849-2376702 GCA_011762765.2 Rhinocypha anisoptera | reverse complement strand
GTGGTTTTTTAGTTACAATGTAATAAAATTGGGAGTAATTACCTACTGAAAGAGTGAAAGGTTGAGGAGGGTGGAATTAAGATCCCCCAACATGTTTGCAACTCGGGAATCGATGTTTTTCGTAACTACGAGCTTCCAAAGTATGGCCAAAACACTTTTTTTTTTAAATCTACAAGCCAATATAAGATTTTTGGAGAATTAAGCCGAATATAATTTGTAGGTAATTAAAAAATCGTTAATTTGAGCAGTAATAAGTTCGATTTGATTAATTAGATATTTCAAAATTAACAAAAAAAGCCATCCAAAACCGCCATTAAAAATAAAGTAAATTATTTATCACAAAAGCAATCTTTCGAATTTTAGTCATTTTAAAAGGAACCTTTTTCAATTCCTGATCGACCGAGAGTTTATAAAATTCAATCGGTTATTTTGTTTCTGAGATGTTTATTTGTTTATCCCAACATGATAAATGTTGAAAGCCATAACTTTTATTGTTTATTATCCTATCGGGTCAATTGAAAATGGATTCTCTTATAAAATAGTCACATTTTTAATTTTTTAAACAAAAATCAATTAAAATAATTAATATTATCTTATTATTTTTTGCTTTAAAAAAGGGGGTAATTTTTCTTTATAACCAATAGGAGCCACAGCATCGCTCGTAATTTGCACGAGTTTCTAATTTAGATATATCGAAAGCTGGCTTTAAAACAAAGATGATGATGTGATAAAAATAAGATGATGAAATGTTGAAACCCGGATCGTGTATAAATCAAGTGAAATTCGCGCAAGCTTTCTTCGCCATTATATGAAAGTTCACATAATCAACCCTGGAGCTTCACGGTTCGTTAAACGACTTTAAAAATAAAATGCCCTACTAGTGCCCCATAAGAAGGATCCTAGGTGCTGGGCCCTGACGATTTTTTCAAACGAATGTCCGCATACCAGACAACGGCGATGTAATTCCCGGCGGATTGAATGCCGACGCATGAGCATCGTTGCGTGCATGTCTCAAGGTCGTTTTCACACACACACACACAATACATGATCGCCTGAATGATGGATAGTGGGATGAGTCCGTAAATGACCAGATCACGCGAGGGAGAAATGTATTCTTAAGTAATGACAATGTGTTATTTAATTCCCGAAGGATAATCCCCGTGTTTAAAATAACAAACGAGACCGACGCGAGCGCAGCATTCACAGGATCAGACGGGGATAAATTAGAGTTTTCTTTTTTTTCGTCGCATCCTCAGTCACGGAATAATCGTTATCCATCGGGATCATTCGAGCCACCATCGAACCGATCATGCACCGCGTAAAATGGACTTCGGGAGCCTGGTATTTGAGGGATGAGATGACGAGGAACGCTTTCGAGATGAGGACACGTCGAGCGGGGGAGGCACGGGAAAACATGTGGCGCAGACGGAGAAGACAAACCAAATGGAGAGGTTTCTGGAAAGGAAGGAGGCGGCCTGGATATCGCTGAAAGAAATCAGAAAAGACAGGAAAAGTAGGTGGAGGAGAAACTGGGAGGTAATGGAAGGAGTATGCCGGAAGGAAAAAGGTCAGAAAGAGTAAAGTTGATTTTACATGGCATGAACCCAGAAAGCAAATATATGTCTCTATATATCTAAATCATGTCTAAAAATATCTATCCATAGATGATCTACCAATAAATATCTATTAGATATTTAATAGATATACATCTAATATATATGGGGAGCCAGAGTATAGATATTTATGGGAACCACTCTTAAGATATCTATCAGATATATTTGGGAGCCACCCTAGTAGTAGTATTTTAGTTTTATAGGGTGCTTCGATGGCTATGGTCATTTTGCACCTTTTCGGATCATAGTAAAACCCACCTGGACAAACACAACGTATCTACCGTAGATATCTAATAGATATCTATTCATTTACCTTTCAAAATCTATTTGGTCTGGGAATGGATGCAGCCTCTCCTTCCTGGCTTCGCCAAGTCTCGAAAACACGCTAAATAGTTTCAGTGAACCTATTCGCGGAAAATCTACAGATTTTGTCTCCTCGCGGCTAGTCTAGCAATCGCGACAGAATCAATTGTTTAAATAAAATCCTAGGGCGAAGACAAGTGACCTAGTTACGCTTAATTCCACTAATAAATGTATACTACCGATAGTTGGCTTAGGCACATTGAAAGGCAGGAGTTCGTATCAGGCGTATACGAGACCCGTTCAATGAAACTTTCTCTGACCCCCCCCCTAGGTTTGTTGAAATCTTCCAATTCGCCGATCTTCTGGTGAAAGAGTGGGTTCTGCTCACTAGCCATATCCCTATTCCTTCCATAAAAGTAAAGGCATTCGGCCTGGTACCCTGGGAATGGCTCTCGTACTGTGTGATTCAATACTAGCGGCAGAATTTAAAAAATGTGACTTCAACCGACCGTGTTTTTATTGGTTTGTCATGGTAGCTCAGAAGTATGCAACCTCCCGGGAGGACATCATTCTTGGGCAACCAAGCACGGGGGGGGCGAAACAATTGTATTTAATGTACCAAGAAGATTTTTCGTTTTCCTGCGGTCAACTCGTTACGGAGAACAGAATGTTTAACGGTAATCCAACCGTGAGCTGTCCATTGTTGTCGCCCGTATTATTTGTGAAACAAAAGACTGGGTCCAGACGGCACCCACAACGGTGAAACCGCAAAGAGAACCACCAGACTAGAGAGAAAAAAATGTTCTATTCTTTTTGAATAACTTATGCAGATACGGTATTTGAATCTGTGTATCACTTTGACGTCCTTTCGGAACACTTAATCGTTTCCGACACCGCTTGAGTGTTTATCATTGCGGAAAAAGAAAACAGAAGTGATGAGAACTTCACGGTGAAGACAGAGGATAAACCCGCGATTTCGTTCACTTCCCGACCTTCTTTCGTATTCGCAAAAAAATACCGTAATTCACCATCCATCGTCACGGAGATTGGTTCAACTAAATAGAATAGGATACGTACTTCCGGCCTTTGCACACAGTCGCAGATGACCGCTAGGGAGTGACGACACCGGACTTAAAACGGGGAAGCCAAACTTTCGCAAATGATGCCAAGCAAACCGATGGGAAAATGATGACAATTTTTATAGAAAAACACAAAAAACACCAGAGAACTACCGCAGGAAACCTCGAATGGGTGTTCCTGGGTATTCATAAACTCAAATGACACTTATATCTCGTCACAACTAGTGCCATTTTTGTCGCGAAATAGAGGAAAATTCTCACTATAAATTGACAGGACAGTAAATGGTGGAAAAATTGCATTTGGATTTACAACAGTTTTGAAGGACGGTTTAATAGGTGAGGGTTCACTTAATATTCCTCCAGATGAATTGGAATTCTCTACTAGAGGAAATTCGGGATAAGGCGGTTCCTTTTCCTGTGTGGAATTCAAATTTAAGATCTATTGGAAATACATTTGAGTTTTCCGTCCACAACTGAAAGAATGTGTTCGTCTCCCAAAGAAATGAAATATAACTTTTAGAATCCCAGCCCTCAACAAGGTCTCCGTGATATGTCAGGGTAGACCTATGGCCTAAGTTTTTCATTGTATAACGACTTCATGTGCATGGATTTGTGGCCCTGTGGTGTATGAGTTTATAGGTTTTACCATTCTCGTAAACAACAATCTGATATCATCATTCTCATAAAAAAATAATTTCTTTTGAAAAGGATTACAAAGTACCAGCAATCTATAACCAATAGTTAAGTGTTAACACTATTCCTGTTCCTTCTGCTATTAATCCTGTAGATTAATTAAATAAAAGACTTACTACATGAAAGTAGTCAGGTGTCAGTAAAGCAAAAAATATGTGAATAGCATTTTGTAAAAATAACCATGTGGTAAAAATAGGATCTTGCCTAATTATTTTTTTTCAAATATTCAGTGCCTCAGGAACAAGGGACTCTAACTTGAATAGTTTTCTCATCATCTTAATGCTGAGGTTGTGGGTCTCTGTGTACATTGGTTGTCGGAGGATAAGATTCGTTTATTTCATCTAGGACATCTCATCTCCTACAAATTTAGGTCACATTTAAAATGTTGTGGTGTGGCCATCTATATAATACTTAGATTATCAGCTTAGATACTATGAAACGTCACAACAATGACTGCATTGAAATACGACAAATGTGGGATTGCAATGCTGAAGACTCACTTCCATGTTCTTATACATGCTTTAGTATTATCCCAACACACAATTCTGGGTAAATCCTAAGATTTTCCACCAGGTTAGGGTACGGTGATGTTGACTTAAGTTCGTCACATAAAAGTAACTTTATTGATAAAAGCTTACGGCATACAAAGTATTTAAATCTTGCCTATGGAATGAAGGGCTATTATTGCTACCAAACTTAAGAATTTAAAAATATTTTAAAGAAATGCGAAATGTCATTAGGGGCAATACCATATCCTCAACCAAGAGTTCTAGTCACAGCATTATTTTCATTGGGAGAACTGTCCAAACCATATGAAATAGCTACAAGCTTTAATTGTCAGTTTTATCATAGCCTTACTTGGGTTAACATTGGTTTTCAACTACCCCATGTTAGAAATTCTCCCCATTCCTTCTGTATGCATACAACTAGTCGTTCTGAAGTTTTAAGAACCATTGATGGTGGATGAATTGATCAATTCTCTAAATAACTCCTCGTCTTTGGGACCTGATAGCATTCCTTTCAAATTCATCAAAACTTCCTCTCGTGTTATTGTTTTTTCTATTTGGTGATATAATTACTGAATCCTTGCACTCTGAATGCTTTTCTTCAATTCTAAGGAAGGCTCTGGTTACCCCAATTCCCAAAAAGGACCTATCATCTATCTCCAAAGATTACAGACCAATCTCTGTTTTATCAAATTTTTCAAAGACTTTTGAGAAGCCGATTCATACATATTATCTTATATCTTTCATTCTATTAAATTACTGCCAACACATATTCTGAACAGACAGATCAAGAAAAACAATTATTTTCCAATAGATGGGTTAGTGGGGGTAGAATGCTTGCCTGCTACCGAGCTCGGCTCCATATAGACGTGACTCAGCTCACAAGCCGAGTCATGTCTATATGGTATATGGGTGTTGTGTTTGTCTTGAGATAGGAAGCACAGGAATGATAGCTGTGAAGGTAGGAACTTTTTTCTGCTGTTCCGAGTGGCAAGCTGTCTTTTGTGTCTCCTGCGAGACTGAGACTGAGCCTGAGCCCACCGTTCGTTAGCCAAGAATTTAACCCACTTTGCTACCATACATTTCGTTTATGACTGTTTAGCAGTGTAAATGTTTCCCTGCCATGCCATCATAATAGATTTAAAAAGCTACATTTTAATCAGGAGTGAAATAGGTAACCAAACTTAGGACTAAATGAAAGTATTGAGATGTATGGATATTTAAAATGATTGAATGTTGAAATCGCAATGCACAATAAGCTAAATTAATTTCTTACTCTTCTGCAATGTTTACAAAGTTAAATTTTCCTCAAATATATATTCAACGCAGGTAATCCAATAAAAGATAATACAAAATTCCTAAAGGCCAGATTCAAAACAGCCTACAGCTGTGCACAAGGCAAATACCAGAGGATTAATGAGTTGGTTGAATAACCAGTTGGCTGTTTTCCTACTCAAGTGCATTAAATAAATGCATCACATTATTAAATGGCCAAATACCACTAAATCATTAATCATATATTAGTTTAAATGTGAACAAAAATACTTGCAAAAATAAGAAAACATTTTATTCTTCCAGCATCAATTTCTGCCACTTGATCACCAGATATCGAAAAGAGCAAAAGATAATTTATATGCACTATAATTCCGTAAAAATTAGATTGGAGAAGCCATCAATAATTAAACTCAATAAAAATAGAAATTTGTAGTTTGGAACACAAAATTAACTTCAAAATATTAATATATACATTTTTAAAATTACCTGTAACAGTAATTAATATGCTTCCAGAGCTAAATGACAACTCAATACATACTTATTACTTCAAGTAATACCTCATCTTCTTAATTTATGCTCTATCAAATAATAATATGGTGATCAAGTAAACCATATGCTTTACACAGTGTTATGCATAGGAAATAGTTCACAACAAATGGCAACTTACTACAGATAGAGCTTTTTAATTTTGGCTATATGAGAACAGTCACCCAAATATCACAGGCAATAGTACATAGGAAATACATGTACACTTCAAACTTAAAGAACAATACTTCTATGTTTCCATTTGGCTTTCTTGTAGGCCTTAACTTTGGCAAAATGAATACATGGCATTCAAATAAAAATAAAAAAAACAAATATACATTCAAAGGCACACACATACATTTACATAAAATACGATCCTTATTTTTAAAACCATTTAATTAGGGTTCTTTCACTGTATGATTTACATTTCATGTAAATCCTCAATCATCTCCCCATTCCAATTCATCAAAAAAATATTTTTCTTTTCTGGGTTAACATATAACACATACCTCAGATATGTTCAGAAAAATCTTTTAACTTCTACAGACTAGGCACAAGCTACCAAGTTTATAAGTTGTGGCTTCATTGCTTGTAAGTCACTTATGTCATCAAGTAACTCCTTGTGCTTCAAAATTAATATAAGCATTTCACATACACAACATAAACTCTGATTACTACCTACTTAATTATCTCTGATCCCGTGTGAAAAGACCCTGTTAGAAACATTTTTAAAATTCAACATTTAGAGGGCCTCATGGTTTATTAATCACATTCAACTTCTCTTCAATTTCATTGTCCAAACTCAAAAGTGCTGACAAGCTAGATGAGATAGTCTTGACATAAAGAAGCAATGCTGAAATATAGGCAACTCTTAAATCTCCACCATTTTTACCAACAGTAGATAAAAATAACAATAAAGAAGCAGAGAAATAAGGGTGCAAAATGAATCAATATGATTTAATCACATAATGTAAAGGCTAAGTGTACCATATTTTGATTTCAACAAGCAATGTCACAAGGAAATTAGAGACCAGGAATAAGACATTCGTACAACTCTATTAAGAAAGAGAATTTCAAAATCCCATGGAAAACATTTATCACCAAAGGTACCATTACAATATATCTTTTGAATAAAAAAACAATGCAAAATCATTCACCTAAGGCAGGGTAATCTAGACTTAATAATTAAACCTAGGTTTGAGAACCAATACTTAAAATTAATACAAATCTCACTAAGGACTAGTAGGTTGGTAATAATCATATTTGTCAATTTAATGTCAGTCCAGTCTCTTTGCCACTAGTTTTTTTTCCTGTTAGCCATATTACCAACTAACTTATTTTAACTGAAATTATACTTTTGGATTTAAGTTTCTGGAGCATTAGTGTGTTAAAAAGAATCACCAAAGATATGACTCTTACTATGACTTGCCAGAAGAGAAACTCCAATAAAGATCTTTTGGCATTTTTCCCTGTTTTACAAAATAATTCAAGCTCGTGCATGTATTTAAGTCACTTCCACAGGCATTCACATTTGTAACATCCAGTGGGTCTTATGCCTCACACATTAAAATGTTGACTTGACCTTAAATCAAAACAAGGTGTTATTGAGGAGAGCAAGTGTACTGTTACATAATTCAAGTCCATCTTCCTATGGTCCCCTTACAGTGGGTTTCCCACACTGGCATCTACCAGAACAGTGGTGCCCAACAATTGGTCCATAAATAGCTGTCAACAGTCATGGATAATATGCTATCAGAGATCACATATAATAACCAAAAAGAATATCTACTACTAATATTTTTTTGCTTGTGATGGGATATCATTAACTTGAGCTATACTGTGTCCTACCTTCTTGATTTAAGTTCTCTTTTTTTAACAATGTCTCACAATGAATGCAACAAAATCTTGCAGAAGATTAGGTATAATGGAAGCTCCCTAATAGTTTGAAGACACCCTCATCCACATCAATAACACTGAACTAACTTTGAAGATGGTCAAACAATGTGAAAATGCATAATTTAGATAAGTTAATTTTATGGCAAGTTGGCATAAATGGATAATTGTAGCTATTGCAATAAATATTTTGTACTATGCTCTCCCTCACTAAATGCAAACTTAACCACTCCATGAACAACAACCACAATTGAGGCAACTTACACATTTTACACTCCTGAAAAATTTTAATCTATCAAAAATGCACATGCCTTTGGTGCACACCTTATAAGGTATCCTTTAATCATGCGCATACTGCAACAAGCACTAGAGAAGTCAACATTAAACTTCAATAATGCATGTGGTGCACTTATTCCAATCAGCTATGACTTTCAGCCACCTTAGTGAAAATGGAATCTCTTTAACTAGCTACTGTTACCTATGAATTAGTTTCACTTCAAACGACTGTTAATTTTAAAACTATACTAACTCAATCATGTTCTTTTGTTTCCAACAGAAGTATTTGGTTCTATAGGGTTCATTGGTGGCTATAATCATTTAGTACCTCCTTAACCTTTTCCACTCGGTGTCGAGTGACACTCGACACACTAGGGGTATATTAGGGGTATTTAAATACAGTGGTATTTAAAAATTAAATTCCGAGTGGGTATATGGGCTGAAAAATTGCGAGTGCAAAGGGATTAATCAAAGAAAATCCAAATGGATGAGTGCCTAAATGGGACTAGAACCCCTTGACCTTCATGTTTGCTATCAATTACATCAACCACCAGAAAATATAGGGTAGCTTAATTCTCAGGAATTAAACCTTTCAAAAAATTGCATATGTAACAAATGATTACGTAACCATGACCGCAGGCTGTCTCTATGTTATCGAATGACAACCAAACTTTGTATAAATTAGGACTATTTGATAACAGTGACTTTAGGCATACCAATCAACTCTTTCTCAATTAGGTTCATAAAAATTTTAATTCAAGGGTATTTTTAAAAACTGTCATGACGATAGAAGTATAATATACCTCAAACAATGAAGCATCAGACAATTTGCTAAGAGGTTTAATTTATCTTAACTCAATGTGATCTTCAAATATCTGTACTATAGGATTTGTTACTACATAAAGACCTCGAATAATCTTCACATATGTATAACTAAGTACTTTCTATTTTCAGAAAATTTCATTACTTATTTCATTATTCACCAGTATGATCTAAGTTTTACTTTTCAACTTCCTTTTGTCTGAAATGAGCCACTGCAGTTAGTTAATATAATACCTACTGCTGATAGATTCATTTATTTGTTGAATAATGATCAATTGTAAAAGAGAATACTTCAAAAAAATTATTGCTCTCAGTCAGGTTGCATTTCAATATTGTTGAAAATATAGTTTCCTACATGCTTTTTATAAATTTTTTGTATGGAAATGCTATGATACTAATTGTTTTCAACTCAATTTAGCACCGCTTATGGACAACACCTGTACTAGGCTTATAATGAGCCATGCTCTTTATGAACTCTTCTTAACAAATGAACCAAAGTGTTGGACACCACTGATGGAGATCATAAAAAGTTCTTAGATATTAACCAGGAGATCACCATGATAATATGTTCATTAAGTGTCAAAGTATCAAAAAGAAACTTTCAATTCTCACAAAGTGTGTGTACTGTTCAGATTATCCATTGACCCTGATTGAAAATATCTCTGAAATGAATCAGTCTTTAGTTCAATGGTTCAACATCCAAAAACATGTGGAAGGAATAGAATATTTTCCTTGGTTTTTCCAAATAAAAACACAAAATCATCAGTTTCCCAGTTGCTCATAGCTCATGGTACATATAAGTACCTATATGAATGCCTGATCTCATGAAGTCACCATGATTACTTTTTGTGTCAATTAGCCCACATGCCATACCAGGATACAATACTTTAAAAACAAATGTGCTAGATATAAAGTTATTTTGAGAGAGATGGAAATTTGTATAAAAAACAATCTTTTCTCAACCATAACATGAAAATCCTTACATCCATATCTAATGGTAAATATATATATATATATACATATATATTCATTCCTCCACAGTAAAAGCACTCAATGTATATTATTTCCAACTTAATGAATATATTTTTTAAGGATTACCTATATCATTGTTAAATCAAATGAGGGTCATGCTCCACAACAACTCAGCAACAAATTATTTTTTAACACTATTCCTGAAATAATTATAATTCACTGTAAAGTTTTTTTCTACACAGAAATCTGAATCTGCATTATTTTTATCACATTTAGATTTCCCCATTGAGTGAATCATTTACCATATAATTAGTCATTTCGACATATTTTTAAAGTGTATATACCAAAGACTGTCAGTAACCATAAGGATTTTGCAAGGTGTAATAATATTTTTTTCTTTAATGATTACTTCTTCATTAAGATTTCTACAGTGGGTAAAAAAATGAATTAACTTTGTAATAATCAAATCTAAAATTTGGACGTTTAATAATCAGTTTCTTGGTGAACCATATCAAGTCATGTTTTAGTTTGCTTTGTATTGATTTGATCCCATAATGTGATCAAAATAATTCAAACTTATGGCAAACAAAAAATCTTTGTAACCATCAAATTCCTAATCTTTTAAACCGGTCATTAAATTAAAAGGCCAAATTCAAAGGGCATCGTTAAGTATTAAAAAGGAAAGTACTTTGAATGCAATATATATAAAACTTGGTGCTATTTACATTTAAAGAAAAGAGGGAATAACGTTGTTTATGGTTTCTGTTCACAGAATTGGAAATTATTTCTCTTACCTTACACTTTGTCCTTAAATATTATGGGGAGCAATGGGAAACATATGAGTTAGACATAATTAAAAAACTCACATCTTGAGAACATGAAATTGATTCCATGAACTTTTACCAACAATAGAAAACTCCCATTAGAAGTTACATTTCATTTGCATTCTGTGCGTAGTTTTTGGCATAAATTTTTTTGGATTTTGCACGTACATATTTAAGGTGTGAATAATTTAAATGACAAAGGTAAGTACCTACCTCACCAAAAATCACTATATTGGAAAAATTGTTATGTAGTGACAAGTAACCATGAAAAAATATATAGAATCAAAAACTTTTCATGGTGAACTTTTTTCATCAAAATCTTGCCACGAATTTTGTCCTGGTAGGTCAAAATAATAGCAATGGTGTCAAGCACAAGCAAAAAAAAAGAAAACTTTGAAAAATGGATGACTTTAAAAAATATGTTTTTTAAATTTTCCTTACATATTTTTATGCTAATGAGAAAAGCACAATTAATAGATTAAGCAGTAAGACACGTATAAAATATGATTATAATGCTATGGCTTTGTCATAAACATCATAATGAAGAAAATGAAAGGTACTTCTGAAATTGTAATACAGAATACCTTTCACCAACATAATATAGTAAATTCTAACAGATTGAAATGAAACCACCTTTTTAGCTTACCCTGCCTTCAAAGACTCTGGTATCTCAAGGAAGCACTTTCCTTCTCTAGGTAACTTATGTGAGATGTTGTGAAGTTATCTTAATAGCAGCAGTGAGATGTAAATGAGCATAACCTTCATGCTCCACACATAACCTTATTTTCAATTAAATAATTAAAGGGCTTAACTTCATGAAAATCCTTAAATTCTCACCATACTTCACACTTCTTTTTTGGATTCATAGGACTATCTAATGGGCACTGAAATTCAGCCGAAAAATCAGGAAGATTTGATAGTGGTCCAATTACTCGAAATTTTGGAGGTGTGTGGGCATTATTTTCAATGAGGAGTTTTGTATCCTCTTCAGTGCTTGAAGAGCACCACACCTGAAAGTAAAGATTTATGACATGGATTTAGTATTATGTAATTATGT
This sequence comes from Rhinocypha anisoptera, assembly GCA_011762765.2. Lineage (NCBI taxonomy): Eukaryota > Metazoa > Arthropoda > Insecta > Odonata > Chlorocyphidae > Rhinocypha > Rhinocypha anisoptera. The sequence goes on along the minus strand of WURS02000014.1, from coordinate 2,364,864 downwards.
AAATGTACCTATCCTTTTTAATGGAAGTAAATGACTGAGTAGCTGAAAACATTTGAGACAATATTTGGAATTTAAATTATATCTATATTTTACATGCATTACATATTTTATATATTTTAAAATATATCTAAATATCATAACCAGTAACAACAAGGATTTTAATTAATGTAGGTGTATAGACACCTGGGGTTTCTCAGAAGAAATGGTATCCAGGGGTGTACTCTGATCGGGTTTCAGGGGGAGGTGCCTATAGGCATCACTGGAACTTTAACCCAGGTCTCCCAGGTTCAGTAGCCAAGCATTCAACCCACTGTACTACCATGTCTTCACTGCATACATTAATGCCTATGAAACATCATTACTATTGAATTTAAAAAACCATATTTTCAGAATAAGGAAAGTGAATATAATACAGCAGCAAAATGCCTATAAGTTGTTCATTTCTGAATTATTTCCATGATTCAAGTAATTCTGTCACTTTGACGTGGCTAAACTGAAGGTTATTGTAAAAAAAAGAGATTCTATTACTACTTAAAATCAATTATTCAAATTTGAACTGGCTACTTTTCTCAATACACACATTGACCATTATTATAGTACATTATGATTTTGAATCAACCCATCCAAAGGTAACCTCTACAGTTTATAAAATAAAATTATAATAAAAGTAGTAGTTATTTATTTAAATAATGACATCATAACTCAGTGGGCAGAGTAATAAACTTAAGAAGAAAAGGCCAGGTTTAAATCCTGATGATAAATTTGGAAAACTTCAGTTAAATCTTAATTCAAATGCTGATCTGGGCACTCAATCTTTCTATGAAACCATACATGACACAGAACTTCTTTACTGCCCTGGTTCCTTTTTACCTATGAATTGTACTCAGAATGACACAATGTGGTCTGTAGCCAGCAAGAGACTCTGGCAAGATGTTGGTGGTTCCCATTTATTCTGATAAGCAATGGTGCATCAAGTGCATTCAAAACAAATGAACATACCCCACAGTATATAATA
>WURS02000014.1:2343373-2357822 GCA_011762765.2 Rhinocypha anisoptera | reverse complement strand
TGGTGAAACGCCTGCCCAGGTCCCCTTGGCTGGGGCCCCGCCTTGTGTGCCTCTCTCTGGGATTGACAGGGGGGGGGGGGGGCGTCCCATCGTCGCATTCGGGGAACACCCCCGCGCGAGAAACGACATTGTTTTCGTGTCGTGGTGGAGGTTTGAGAGAAAAACACATGGCAGTTCTTTGTATGGTCATCTCAAAGAACCACGGTTCGCTGGAAACAGCATGCCCACCAACTTTGATTTCTCTACCATCAGCACGATTGCTACTCCCGACTCGCCGAAATACAGTTGTGATTTTTAGTGCTGGAAAATGATTATGACCTATCGCGCCAGCTCAAAATGCAGGGTCAAATCATAGGGAAGAGTGGAATAAATAAAATAAAAAAAAGAGGTTCCAAGGAAATTTTGTTTGGCAAAATTGTGAGTGATTTATTCACATTGCGGAAGTTGTATTTTTTTACTCGATTTTAATAAACTGTTTTGACCTTCCTTTTTTGAACACCCTATTTTCCACAAGATTGTTAGTCCAGGAAACGGAGGAAAAAACATCGATATTTTCGACTTTTTTGGAAATGGGTGGGAGAATGATGGGGGTGGGAATGAGAGAATATCCCCCAACATGTACGCAACTCGAGAATCGAAGTCTTTCAGGAGCTACGAGCGTTCAAAATTGTTTAAAACAGGTTTTTTGAAATCTACAAGCCAAAATAAGATTTTTAGAGAATAAAGAGCCAATTATAATTTGTAGGTAATTAAAAGACCTTTAATTTGAGCCTTAACAAGTTCGATTTTATTAATCATAAGCATTAGCTTAGGTTGACCGCATTACATCTAACTATAATCCCTCTTCATATCTGCATACTTCCTTCATTCTGTCCAAAATCCCTATTCTCTTCCTACCCCTACCCCGCTTACCCAACATTCTACCCTCTATTACAACCTTAAGCGACCCATTGCCTTTTAGTACCCCTTCCATCCACCTTTCCTGTCTTTTTTGGATCTCTCGCAGAAAACGTCTCTACTCCCCCACCATTCTCAAAACTTCTTCATTCGTTTTCCTCAGCGTCCACTTCACCTTCTCCATCCGTCGCCAAAGTCTACAATCTATGCTCATCATCCTTCCTCATGGACCAGGTTTCGGATCCATATAGTGCTACGCTCCATATTGGTATCACAAGGATTTCGTGAGATGACGACCGCGCGAGCCTTGCATCCCCCGCCGCCAGGCACGACACCCGCCCCAGGGGGCTGAGTCCCGTAGTTGCCTGGATTCATTTTCCTTATTTGACTCATCATGATCTTGGAAATATATAATTGAGGTGGTCTTTCCGATTTCTGCCTCAATAGTGTTTTTCAAGTGACACAATCACTTAAATGGCCGACCCACTGGGGATCCGACGCCTAGCATCCGCCTCACCTAGGAGCCAAGGCTGCGTGGTCTACCTTTCGTCTGGCTCCTACCCTTCGACCTATCTGGCATGGGTGACCCTACCAGGAGACAAATAATTGCTCCTGCCAGTGAAGCTCTAAAGGTTATTGGAACACACGAGCTCTTCCACCACGTCAAGGTCGTAGTCCATGGGGAGGGACAAAAGAAATAGTTTAAATTATTTAATAATTTTTAAAAAAAGGTTTTTCAATTCCTAATCTATTAAAAATTTTCAAAATACAATCAGTCAATTTGTTTAGAGATATGGTTATTTGTTTATCTCAACACGGTAAATGTTGAAAGCAGTAAATTATTTGTTTTTTTTTTCCTTTCGGGTTAATTCAAAATGGACTCTCTTCTAATAGGGTTACATTCTCAACTGTTAATAAAAATCAATGAAAATATTAACTTCTTATTTATTATTTAAAAAAGGATACTTTTTTATCTATAACAAAAAAAGCCTCAGAATTACTCGCACTTTGTACAAGTCTTTGTTTATTTAATGCCTTTTAATTCGTTTCCTAACTGTTTTAAACAATGAAGCTGCAATTTAAAGAAAAAAATCCTACTTCGAGTCTAATGTTTTTTAGGGCACTTTATTTTTCTGTAAATCTTTATTTTGACTCCAGATTTCGATATGTTTAAGTAAGAGACTTGTACAAAGTACGAGCGATGCTGTGGCTCCTATTCTTTATAAATAAGAAGCATAAGAAGAAAATGCGAGGTGGTGGTAGCCCAGTGGGTTGAGTGCTTGGCTACTGACCGGGTGACGACCCTCCGGACACCTCCAGCTAAATCCAAGCTGAGTGATTTTTCGGGTACCGCATCTTCGTGGGAAACCACAGGCGGCAAAGGGAAATGAATTGGCCCCTCTACCCTGATTTGTGAATTTCCACACACCGTGGGCTTAGTACTAGGTGAGCTCTACCCTCACTTAACATACCAACCTTTGGGTTGATCACTGTGGTTTTAAAGGTGTAGTATTGTTTTCTAGTTGATTCCTTTTTTTGTGATATTTGAAGCATATAAATATTTTATACTAATTCTCCTTTTTTTTAAATATAACTATAGTCTTTGCAAATAAATGATAAGTAATGCAGCTGGCAATTTCTGTATAACACAGTTAAAACTGGACATATATTAACAAAAGACGTTTGGTTTTAGACTAGATAAAACAATTCAAGTCATAGAGTATGTAGTTAATTCAATTATAAATGCCTTTGAATAAATGTTTTTTATTCAATTAATGAATTTCTTTGACTGTAATTTTCACTGTACTTAATATTGTTAATTTCTTGATGTTTCCTATATTTGTATTGCAAATTGTTGGACAAATAAACATTACCACATTACTATTATATGAGGTGAAAACAAGTAAATTGCTGACAATAATTGACCTAACTAAATCTTTTCTGTTTCACATCATCTGCTGCTAAGAAAATTGGATTCTTGAGAATGAAATGGGATGAGATTGTACCTTGAAAATAAAAAATAACCTTTTGAAATAAATGAATGTAAATTTAATTTCCTTCCGAGCAAATATGGTGTCCCCCAAGACTCAGTATTGTTCCTTTCTGTTTCTTGTTCTGATCAATATCATCTACTAATGTGAACTATTGTAATGTATGCAGACAACACCACCTTTTTGCTAAGATACAAACACTTCAGAAATTAATGAAGTATAAAGCTCAGTCCTGTCTCAAGATCACAGAAAATAACCTGGAATCAACATGTTATTTCACAACAGCATACTCTATTTCACGGTTATATTACTTAAGGACTGACATTTTTGGGTAATGCCCTTAATGTCCAGCATGTCTTTATTCACTATAAAAAGGCCGTTAGAGGTATTAAATTTCTCTCTTAAGGAAACCTTGTAGGCCACTTCATAAAATTAGCCGTTCCAACAGTACATCAAATTTATGTTTATAAAATTCTTATGCATATCAAGGAAAGCCTAGGTAAATATCTTCCATATCTGATGTACATACATTTATATGATACTAGCAATTAAGGCTAAATTTATCTGGGCCTTTGCAGGCTCAGAAAATCCCTTCTCTATCATGAAAACTTTGGCAAATGGATGTTCAACCTACTTCCTCTTTAAGCCAGGTCAGCACCCACTGAAATTTGAGTTACCATGATACTTGTAAAGTCTTTTACTCTTTAGATGAATGTCTGGAGTTTACTGTTAATGCATCAAGTTTTTAAACTTTGTATATTTTTCTCATCTGCTTCTTTACAGATTTGCTACCCTTGGGTCATCTTTATGGCATATTTTTAAGTCTTTAATGTTTACTCTGAGTGACTTTTTTGTTTCTGCTTTAGTAAATTCATTGCATGATTTTTTATGTATACTTTACAACATGTGTTATGTGCAAAACATTGAGCTGATTGATAAAGTATTTTTATTATGAATTTAAATTGTGGTCATTAACCTTTATGAATATCATGCACATGAACTATTATGATTTTTTTACAATGCTATATTTCAAATTTAGCAACAGATAAAAACCAAAACAAAAATTATTTTAGGAGTCATTTTTAAATTGTCTGCTAAATGTGGATTTTAACATTTTATTGTTACAGCTGAACTACTTCACATTAAAGGTTCACTTAAATTAACCGTAGTCCAGGGAGGGTTTCCAAAAAATTTGATCAAACAGTTCAACTAGGGTTATGCCTACAAGGACCATTGCCGAGATCCGAAACTGTGATGTTTACTACTTCTGCAGAACTAAGAGAAATGTCATGGGGGGGAAAAGATGCAGCCCTTGCCAAATGCACATGGAGTTAAACTTTTGAGAAATGAAATATTAGAAAAAAATTTTCTATATTTAATATAAATCGCATTGTCTCATTATTATAAGTTTCGTTCTAATATAATCACTGAAAAAAACAATGAAGAAACAGAGATGTAATAGTAAACATACATATTCTTCATACAATGTGTGGATTATCAAAACTTTTATTTATAACTGATCAAATACAAAATTAATCCCATGATTACATAGAATCATCTTTTAGTCTGTTATGAAAAAGAGGATATTATAAAACTTTCTTTCATAGAGGATGTGTATTACATATAATATGAATAAATTTAGAGTATTGCTGTATTTGGAACCCATTCTACATAAAACAATTCAATCTATTGAAAAATACACAGGTACATCAGTACAAATTGCAAATTTTCTGTGCTGGGAATACCCAATATGGGTGGGTCTCCATTACCCCCATAAATAATTACAGCTTCTTATTACAACCTTAAGAATAGGTTAAGGCTTCCATTATAAGCCCAAGTTATTTGTGTTAATTTTTCATACTTGTGTTCATAGTATTAATTTATTTCAAGCTGGAGTGATATCGAAAAGAAACTGAACAATAGTAATGTTTACAAAACCATAAAATGATGCTGAGTCTGAAATGTTGACAAGGCATAATATGTAAAATCACACTAACATTTTTTTATGCTTTGGATATTTCCAGGATGATGAAAAAATGAAATAAAATTCATAAAAGTAACATCATGACATAACATTTCTTCATTGCTTCACATTATGTTTCAAATAAATGATTCTATATGAACACTTTTGAAGATGCATAAGTCAGTCTTTTCAATGGTGTACACAATTTTTTATACTAAACAGAGGTACTAGTTTTTTCAAATACAAAAGAGTAAATTTCAAGAATTTTAGCCACTTGTCATTTTATTTTTTTAAATTCAAATAGTAAATTAAAAGGCTACTAAAATAGCATTAAAGGCTATATTTTTAACTTCCAGGTAGAGGAATATTATTATTATTGCTAAGCATATGTGTACAACATTTACTGTGAATTAACAAAAGCTACCTATTCAAAAACTGACATTGATTTCAATTTAATATCAAACCATAACATACTTCTAAATTACAATCACACTACGTCCTCAGTAAACCTTAGTGCCAATAAAATACTTTCTCTATCTATAAATTATACATTTACACAATGACGTGTTGACACAGCAGTTCATATATAATCATGGATTAAATATATGTGAACCTGTACAACCAAAATTAGTATTTAGCAGGAAAGTAAAGGGTAACTATACGTGTGATTATAATTCATAATGTGATACAATAAATGAAATATTATGGTGCTTTACACAATTTATGAACCACTCTACAAAAAGTTGAAGAAAACAATAAAGGAGCCCTTTTTTTTAAAAATTTCCTGGTACTACATGACTTTGAGCAACGAAACATTTTATGTTGAGCAGTAAATATGATGAGCAGAAACAAGAATGAATAAAAAAGACTTACAGGGTATTTATAATGGCATACATTTCATAGTATGCTACATTATATTACATTGTACAGAGATAACCTCGAACCCCAAGTTCACTTGAATGTAAGAGGTAAAAACTTGATCACTAACATGCACACATAACTAACTACTTAATCAACCCATGGATTTTTTGATAGGCCGGGGTAGAGTTAATTTCAACTATCCATATGTGAAACTCACTAGGAGTTGTAGGGGGACCATTTTCTATCTTTGTGGCCTGTAGAACTTTAAAAAAGTGTTCACTTATCTGGAAAATTATTGACGTTACTGAATTCAAGATGGGATTGGTCAGCAATATCTCCCAGATTTACACCCAGCACCTTTCAGTCAGTGGCTAGCCCCCCTACCGACCACATTGCTACAACTGCATAACTTTCGTTTTCTAATTAGAATGAAATAGCAAACAATGCATTTCTTAAACTATCTGGCCAGCATACCTCATGACAGCTACTATCCAAGAACTCAGGGTAAAGAACATTTGCTGTATTAGGCAGAGGCTATCCCAAAACTAAGACATTTCACATTTAACCATACACACAATATTCAAAGTAAAAAGTCAGCTGTAAACACTGAATGGAGAAGGGAGAAAAGAAATATTTTCAATTGAAAAAGTAGGGTATATTGAAGAACCATATAAAATTAAAATGCGGCTAAAGGAAAATTTCAACAGCTTATCTCTGGTATGTTAGACAGAATGGTAGAAAAACCATGGAAGTTTCAAAAGATTTGAAACTTCAAAAACTTAAGAGTTTGAAGATTCAAATTTGAACCAATACTTTAAGAACTTTGGTTTTTAGTGACAGCACAGGGATTACAGAAATGTATACCGTTTAGTCTTAGTTATGAATTTAATATTCTAGAAATTTAATGTTGTACTAAGACAGATGCTGTATATATTTGGATTAAAAACTTACAGGGTCTCATCCACCAGTCATCTGGACACATACTAAGATGTTGAAAAAGACAATTATGATGAAAATTTCACTGTACTATTTTATTTTTCACCTATGAGTCTCCAAAGTAAGGAAATCATGTTTGTACCCTCGAATAAATGATATTCAAAAGGGTAATTTTTTATTAAGAAAATGAAAAACAACAATGGTGAAGAGAAAAGTCAGCAGTTTCATATCTTCAAGTAGATTCGGGGATTGATCCCTTACCAAAAGGAGAAAGAATGACTTTTTAGAAACAGTTAATATCATAAAACATTAATGTTTTGGAAGAATTGATGTTAATATTTTATAAAATACTAAGAAAGAATTGGTTTTGAATGTTAAATCTGTAAACATCAAATTCATCTGCACTTTCAATTGAGAATGTGATGGAAATGAGTTTCCTTTAGAGTATTTCAACTACCTCAAAAACAGACTTGAAGAAAACTAATCAACACATTCAGCATTGCAACTTAACAATTTTCAGTTGCCATAACACATTAAAATATGAAAAAGCAAGTGATTAAAAAATGATGATATTGGGTACAACATGAAGCATGCCTATTTAGGATATACACACAAATTAATCACTAAGCTACTTTTCAAGTTTCTAATAATCTTTTGGGAGCTGGTGGATTCCCTGTGTACATTTAATGAAAATATCCTTAACTTGAATATATGCAGGAGAGAAAATCTATCCCTATCTATTATGACAATGAAAGAAGCGACACTTTTATTTATCTATTTTTGATAAAAGTGATATTTATCAATAAATTATTCTTAGTTCATTGGCTTCTTAAGTTAGTAACCTATGCAGAGGAATAAGTTTGGAAGTGTGATGTGCTGAAAATTTTCTATTGAATGGACAACCAACAGAATATTTTTAATAACTTTTTCTTAAGTTTGTGTCACAAGTAAATTCTTGAAAAGGATTAGCATTGATGGAATGACCACGGGAAATAGTTCCACCATCAAAAAATTCATTTGTGATGCTGGATATTCAATTTTCTACAAACAGTTTAGCAAAAGAATTCACATAATAATACATAAGCATATTGCATGGGTTTAATATGAGTATGGTGACCCTTTTAGCTTCCAGCTGACAGACATATTGGCCCACTCTATATGTGCAAAAACTACATTGGGATTGGCCCATTTTAACATTTTATTTAAATTTTTACCTTCAAATGAAGTAAAAAATCATTAATGTTCACCATCAAAGACACACATACAAAAATGTTATGAACATTTTTGGTGGAGGAAGCAAACATTTTAATTCACACTCCTAATAAACTTCCATCAATATAAGCCTGGAAGTACTACAGCACATTACCCAAAAAATACTGTCTGTCAATGGGTTCACACTCAATTTATTCTCGGTCCACATAAAGCTGAGGTTGTGGGTAGAGCCAAAAGAATTCTAAGTAAATATGAAGACCCTAACTTCGAATTCCATGTTTTTTTCCTGAAGCAGCATATGGATCAGAATCGATTGAATGAAGTGGCTTTCATTCCACCTTCATCAGTTGCAGATTATAATTATGAATACGGCACTCAACTGGCGATTACAAGCAGGATCGTAGGAAATAATAGAAGCCATAGAAACAAAGATGACATTGAGTATGGAAAAAGAGCAAAGCACTCCTGGGATTAAAAGTATAGGAAAAGTTTGTACACAACATGAAAGGTGTGCATGAGTAACTCTTCAAGTAATCCTCAATATAATGAGTGTACCTTAAGGACAAATGATAGAAACACATTTAAATAAAATCAATTGGGAACTTCCTAGAATGTGGTTTCATTTATGAGGATTTACCAGAGGAAATCAGTTTTACATAATCTGCATTAATGATGTTTTGAAAGATGTGATGACTTATTAATAGTTATCTGGGTATTTGCGTAATAATTGATATATTTTTTATCACTGCAGTAAATACTATACATTCTCTTAAATGCTGAACATAACTGAATCCTACCCCCTTTCTTGAAACTCAGCTGGATGAGACTGCCATGAAGTAGAAGTGGGCAATTCGATCATGGAACCACCTCTCAATAGTACAAGTCAATTCACAAGCCCCTAATGTTTCCCTATCCAAAGAGCTGTTTCAAGAGAGTAAATATATTCAGATCCCTTTCCTTCTTAGAAATCTCATCTTATATATTATAATACTATCCCTTGATTTTCATACTGCTATTTCATGGTTTTTAATTGACTAGTAGCTTTGAAATATGGGCCCAAGATAATGCTGACCCAGTGCAAGACTACGCAGTATTTCATTTGTCAATATACATGTCTATATATAATTTATAGTTGCAATTTGAATAGTATTTTTTCAATCATCCCATAAACCAGTTAAGGAGTTGTACGAGTCTTACACTGGGATTTGTTAAAAAGACCTTTTTTGCCTATAGCAAACAGTCAGTGAAAAACCATGGCATTCCCCTAAGAATTGGTGATTTTTTGCAGTCGATTAATGTGATCATATAAAGTATAAGAGATAGTAAGGGACACAAAAGAAAAAAGCTTCATTATTAAAAAAAAATAATTTTTTTACATTATATGATACTTAGGCATATAAAGAATTCTGGGGAGGTTTGTTGCCCATGCTGACATCAGTCACACACAATCAACACTTTTAAGAAGCTATTGTTATGCTAAAAACATTAAAAGGTTGTCAACTTAATGGATAACCTTCAGTACTAAGCAAGCATCTACATAGATGAGCAACATTTGTAAAAATAAATCATATCAAGGGAAACTAATGATACTTAAAAATAGATATTTTACCAGATTCTCTGTACTAGAAAGAATACACAAATACAGACATTCACAAAAAATAATAATCAACCCACCTTCAACTTAATTGGACATATACATGCACTCTAACCACGATTATTCTCCTGTGTAATGTTTTAAACAAATTGTACCACAAATTACATGAATAAAATGTTACTGAAATCAACCACCTTTATGAAAATATAACTTCTGAATAAATGAACCAATGAATATCTGCAACTTTCAAATTTCATGGTGTATAACAGGCAGTCAGTCCTTAACATATCTGTTTAATCCTGCACACTATTTGCAACATAATGTAGTTTTATAAAAGAAGGAAAATATTAAGTTGTAGAAACAAGGTCCAATTTTCATATATATATATATATATGAAAATTATTTAAAATATAATTACAAATATCAGGTCTTAAAACTGGTAGTTTGCTACAATATTTACATAAGAAGCCAATTCTACACAATCAGGAGAGCTTGATAACTTGTGTTCTAACAAATGACAGAAAGTTAACGATGATAGCTGCTCTAAAGTGAACAATAAAAATAGTGGCACTATAGAATGAAACCTATGTCCACCATAAATGTAAAATTCTTTAAGAAATGTTGCATAACTACTATAGCATTTGTATAAACCCACTTCAAGAACCCCATTAGTTTCCTTGTGCAAATCCAAGATTATGTTTACAGTTAAATATATTAATAGTTAAAATTTTATAAAAATGTGAAGATCATGATGGTCATTCAGTTGGTCTTCATACAATTAGGCAATTTGATAAGGTGCAGAAAAAGTATCTGCAAATATAGGAACAACCTGAATCAAGCATGCCCCTGAGAAGAGCTTTAGTTTAACTAATAAAAGTTAAAGCTGCCAAGAATGATAGTTTTATATTTTCAAAGTGAGATATTTAATAGGTGGCTCTTGAAGTGATAATCTCATTAATTTTCAGCTGTCATGATGCAACATGTGAAGCATGCTCTTTTTTTCACTTACATTTTAAGCAAGCTGACATGCCACCTAAAGATAAAAAAATGTCTTTCATCTCACATAAAATACTATTAATCTAAACAAAGATGACTTCTTATTATACCATTTTTTAAAAATCAAGATTAATTTTCAAGGTCCATACGTAAGTTGCCATTGATAATTTTCATACTTAAATTGAAGTGTAATAATGAACACTTAGAAACTCAGAAGTTTAAAAAAAAATTTAAGATCAAAATAGGTATTAATCATTTCAACATGAGGTGAGACAGGAGATTGGTGACATCCTATGAGGGCTTGAAGGTGCCCCTTCACTCTAAAATGAGAACACTAGGCTCTCTCTCTCTCTCTGTCAAACTCTTTCACATGTGGCTTTCCTCAAAGACATCTGCCTCTACGTGGATGAGTGCATAATTTCTGTGAAGATTTGTGCACCTACTATGATAGGCATAGTAATGTGATAATCATAAGGTTTTACAAGGTGAATCAAAATATTTCATTCTCACAACAAAAGCCTTGTTTGCAATATGGAACACCTGCAAACACACACGCACACACACAACACTAAAGATTCATCAGTGTGGAATAAGTTTATTCACCACACCATTTCCTCATCTTGCTCTTGTGTTCAACACCAACTGGGTTCACTGGTTCTACCTCATTTATGCATGAAAATACCCTCAGGTAAAGCAAGTATGTCATGCACAAACAATGAATAAAACCATTATTAAAACTTTATCTGAAAATTTCTTGAGACTGTTAATGGAGATATTGAACACTCTATTAAGTTGGTCTCAACATGAGGTGTCTGTTTTATGACAATAGTCAAAACAGTAAACAGTATTGGACAATGCCATACCAAAAAAAAGAATGAAATCAAGATGCTGAATCCAATGCTTCTATGCAGTTTAAGTTATATTCCTCGGTCATTGTGAAAACCTCAGTTTTCTTTCAAACTCATTTAAATAATTTCTCTTGTTATCACCATCATGTCTAGCATAAAAGCTTTGGATAGAACACCTTGAAAAATCACACACTACACTTTGGGTGCGTCATGTTCAATTGCTGATTAGGGCATCTCAATTATTTATGAACAAACAAAAATCACACACTGCTATGATTGAGCAAAATGGGAAAATTATATTTGTGAGCATATATATATGCACTGCCTTTGACAAAACTTTGATATTTTCCATTTCCTCTCGTTTTTCTACCTCCTACTACCTATTTAAATTTTTTATTCAGTGGCATCACCTCACTATAATCAACACAAAATGCATTACAGATACTGATGCATCTTTTTAAACCACAAGACACCTAAATTTTCATTTTAATTGCTCTTCTAAGCAAAATAATAAGCCAAGTTTCATCAACTTATATAGACTTGGCTCATTGTAAATTTAACAAACACTACATCATGAAAACTATTCTCTAATTTAGCTAACCCACCATCCTTAATTATAATAATAGAATTTATTAACAAATAGTTTAAAAACAAGGAATAAATATGGTTCACACCCCCAAAGATCAATTTATTTTAAATATTTAGAACTCTAGGGTATTATTAATCTGATTCTTGAATTTGTCAACAGACACAGTAACAAAAGCCTGCACCTTATTCACTGAACTGCCATGAATGCAGACATTTTAAATAAATACACATATTGTTTCATCGCTCAACATTGGTTATGCATAAACCAATTCCCTGAAACTTTCATGAACTTTTAACTCCACATTTAAAAAATCTCTCTTCAATCCACTTAAAACAAAATTCATTGATCCTGAATTTGACAGAAAATGTTTACTTTTACAACAGTCCTCATCATTTTTTAAACTTACAATCCTTTTTCATCACTACAGACTGAATTGATTTTGGCAATCCTTTCAAACAGCCACAAAATTTAGGATAAACAATTTTTGCTAATGAGATAAGCATAAAAATGTTAATTTCAAGATTCATGATGAAGGACAAAATTTTGGCTCTATTAAAAAGCAAAACGTACTCAGCCATATCCTATGTAATGATCAAGCCTTCATATGGCTAGTTTTACTAGACCACTCCAAATGATGCTTGAATTCTTTTCTGACTAGTATTCAACTAGGAGCTATCAGTAACTCGAAGAAGACAAAATAATTGGGCTTCTGAGTTTTTATATTCAAAGATGGGAAGGGTTTCATCGCCCTAATCATTTCCACATCTTGTATCATTCAATAAACGTAGATATAATTTGTTTTTCGCATAATTTAAATGCCACCCAACACCAATGACAGTGACCCTTGAATCAGCCATTATATTCCCCATGAAGGCACTTCCTATGTAGTCTCACCACAAACATGAATGATGTTTGTGCCACCCATTAATGCAAATCATATATAGTAAATACAATAACTCTCACCTACATGGGCCAGCATACACACTGCCATCATTCTGGGCATAACACAATCTAAGTTCCTGCAAGCACACAGAAATAAGCTTCACATGCAAATGAATTCATTTTTTAGCAGTTTTACTGAACATCATTTGAGTACGTGCATAGAAAGTGCAATAGCACTTCCTTAACCCAATAATATTTTTCCCTGAAAACGAATTACGTGTAATAACACTTAAATAATCCAAGAGGGGTTTGTTTAATCTTGATCCTGCTTGAGAGGGTCAACTCCCACAATATAAAAAATTTTACTATGATGGCAGTTCAACATATATACATATATTTCTTTATATAATTATATTTATGTTCCCTTTTTGGCAGTGTAAATAATGTAATACAGAATTTCCTTTTAGATTCATGAAAAACCCCATATATTTATGCATAAGGAAATTTGTCTCAACAAATGGACTGTAGAGGTTAAGTGTAATAAGAAGCTAAAATAGAGAGTTTAAAAGCCCGACTAACCATCTAAAATTGTGCATTTAAAAAAATATATGCAAGTATATAGATCCACCACTGAAAGGGCCCTGTAAGGAAAGAAATGACACTGCAAACCTGCTACAGACTATGTTCCTCTACTCACTTATTCCCAAGACTAATCTCGTTATTTGTATATGGCAGCCAATGGGGATTTCAACATGAGACTAAAGGCAAAAATGCATATATGTTGCCTTTCACAAATTCCTCTCCCCATAATGCCCATAAAAATTGTTATAAAACATTTTAAGAAAGGACAAAAAGCTTACATGTGACAGAACTGTTATCCACCATCACAAACTTTCTACCTACATGGCAAATGCCTCACCTTTCCTCACAAATATTCACTATCCCAATTGGGAAATGGAGACTGAAATGAGTCTTTCTCATTTCTCCACTCTTATGGAAAAGCCCCTTGTCTGGAGACAAGTTCACACACTGTGCTTCAGTCACTGGTGCTGCCAATCTTGAACCCGAAAGATTTTATTAGAGACTAAATTATTGCTTAACAAAATGATACTAAGTATTATATTACTCTATACCAAACTCCTTATTCAATTTTGCTAGATCCCTGAAAGCAAGAGAAAGGAGATAAAAAAATATTAACATTTTTGTGCTCACAATTATCATCTTCACAAATAAAAATGGTTCAACAAAGTGACAAGAAAAGTGTTATATAATACATGCATTTACACTATTTTATGAAAGGACTCATGTTATCTAATGTTTTAACATGATTAAAATTGCCAGAAAATTTCTAATTCCAAGTAGTTACTTGATTATAATGAAATACCTTTCTTCTGGGACAATAAACTGCGGTTTCCAAAATTGAGTGGATAATTTTAATAATATGCCATGTGATGTACTAACACTTATGAGGGAGGTCTGAAAAGTTTCTGACCTCAACGTGAAGATGGCAGCAATCGTAAATAAAAGCTAGTGAATAATTTTCATTGAATCAGGCATGATGTCGTGGAAGTGATTCATACTGAGAGGAAAAAGCAGCACTTTCCCACAGAAAAATAAAACTTTATTGTACGACGTACGTTTCAGCTCACTGAGCTATCATCAGGTACAAAGATGGGAACA
>WURS02000014.1:2325092-2343273 GCA_011762765.2 Rhinocypha anisoptera | reverse complement strand
ATGTGGGTGGGAGTGGATTAACTCTCGCGAGCAAGTCTGTCTCCCTGCCAATGTCGTCGTGGCGGGTTCGTGTGGGGAAAACCAGAAGGAAAGTGTTTTTTTTTCTGGGAAGGATAGAGGATGCAGACACGTACGTACGATACATAGACTTCGCGGCGATCGGTTCCCTCTTCGGTGAATCCTCGGGTTGTGACGTCACTGGCCACGTTGTGGAAGGGGGGAGGTGATGGACGGGGCGCGGCATACGAGTATGTGAAGGGACAGAATCCCTATCTCCAAAGCCCTGTCCCCTCCTCGGAACCCTACAGGATGAACAGATGCTTGAAATACTTCGCACAAACCCGGGGTTTATGTATCAGAGAGAGAGAGAGTACCCTTTTTCCAAGGGTAAATTCACCGATGTAATGCAGAAACGGAACAAATAAGGTGACCCGTCCCTGTTACACTGGCTCAAACACGGTGATAGATGAATCCTGGAGAAGATAAAACTCAGATGGGGTCAGGGTATCCGGTCGGACTCGCGAGGACATAGGACAAAATTCGTAAAGGAATCAATTTTACCCTTCTAATGGTTCGGATGGTATAAGACTTCACCTTCCACGTATTTCCCTGCAAGCCGCCGCAAGGGCGTGTGGCAGTGGGTGAGCCACCACCATAAATGCACATGCACGAATGTATGCGCTCACTATAGCAAATGTTTGGAGTCATATATTACACACATAAGGAATCCACTCGCATGCAAAACATCATCCACACCATGCGGGGTAATGTCAGCCATCTTAAAACAAACATGCATGCAAAATAACCAGAAATCCCGTCATAAAATGCAAGGTCAAAACAGAAACTTTTCCCCTTCCGATTTTGCGTCGCATGACATGTGCAAAATATTCATTTGTCCTTTCCCTTTGTTATTTTTGTTACCAACATCTCCTGATTATCTCCAAATAATAAATAAATAAATTATTAAAATAAGAATTAATAATAATGAATAAGTAAATGCATTTAAGCGAAGAAAAATCAATTAGAATGCATAAACTTCACATCATTCTGCCTCCAGGTGGAAAAAGTAACAGAAAAAGAACGAATACTGTTTGCGGGACAAAGCATAGCACCTTAACACGAGAAAAACTTCCCTCTACATGTTACCGAGTGACAAATATTTTAGTAAAGTTGACCAGCCTCCCAGGAGATTTCATTCCAACTATTAGATGGGTAAAATTGATTCCTCCCGGAACCAATTATTGACGTCGAGGACGGACGTTCACGTGCGAGCATTATACCGAGGATAACATGTGGGCCCTTGCTAGACGCATTCACTTTAAATAAAAGCTAATTATTCGTTGGGATTACGAGATAATGTGCTGAAGGATTCGCTACGGACACTGACTTTCTCCGTATAAAATACGGGGGAGAAGAATGAATGCAATTCAACAATTATAAATGGTTAAATGGATGCATTAAACATGCTCTCTATACGAAAAACAAATATAGGAAACAAAATTCGAGAGAGAGAGAGATAATCGTAGCGGGTATAGAAAATCTTTGAATGCTTTACGAAAAAATACAATAAATAGCCGTATATACACATCTATTCCTTATTAAGATTACTCGGATATTGACCGTATGCCATTTTTGGGTATATCGTTTTAAACCAAAGAGAGTGCCAAATAATACTACCTGAAATCCCTCTCCCTTCCATTTTTATCCTTTTATACCTTTCCTATAGCTCTAAAGACCCGGGAATTAGTGCTGACCGGCCTTGATACAAGCCCTTTACTGTGTTTATTCATAAAATGGTACTCGTATATGGCGACGAATCGAGAATGCCTTTGAATCAAACCAGAGTGCCCTTTCCCTGGACAATTCTGCGTTATATTTAGATGGCCATACGCTAAATAAGCAGTCAAACAGTCACGCCTTCCATGCGTGAACGGAGTGAACAGTTAACTTCGTGACCATGGGTTTTGATATCCTCATGCAGAAGCCTTAGAGCAGTAGTGGAACAGCAGCAGAAGTGAGGATGAAGAGTACTATAGACTTTTTTTTACTCAAGTACTTACTTTAGTACTAAAGACACTTTATGAGTTTTTGAACGAGGGGGAAGTCGCAAATGATGAAAGATATGCTGGATTGGTAACTCAGCTTTCGGGATTGCTCCGCTTTGTAATTATTAATGGTGATCAGAGATCGAAATTTCAGGCGTGATATGGTGGAATTTTAACATGCTGAGTAAATCATTAATGCAATTTTCAACAAAAAATATATACGAGTACTTATTGCAACCAGGTTTCGATGTTACTTCATCATCATCGGGCAATAAAATGGTAAATTACACTCATATATATGTTCATATAGTGCGGTCATGGGAGGGGGTAGGAAGACTAAGGTGGGGGGGGGGAAGTAATAGGAGATGGCGGGAGGAGCTGAGGAAAGGAGAAGCATAGAATTGGGAGAAGGAAAGAATTAGAGAGCAGGAAAGAATTGGGAGAAGGGAGAATACAAGGAACTCAAATAAGTTGTGATTTTTCGGAGAATTTTTGAAAGATGGTTTCTTCAGTGTCTCTTCTTCGGATGTCCCGTGTCCACTCCCAAGAGTCCGGTGTCATTTCCCGGGTTGGAGACGAGGTCTTATCTCCGTACGGTGGCGGGTTTTGAAGTCCCGTGTTGGTCCGCATTATGAAGTGACATCGAAACCTGGTTTCAGTAAACATATCTTTTTTGTGGAAAATTGCATTAATAATTTAATTAACATTAATGGCGATGTTTCACCCATTGGCCCATTTGTTTTATTCTATCTCCAACTTCATTCTGACCTGAAGAGGCACATAGTACAAAGGGGTGAAACGTCACCATTAATTATACGAGCGTAATATTATTATACGTAACAACAAGTGATGTAATCACGAAAGTCGAGTTACCATCGTTGAAGTCCCGAAAATCATCGATATAAGATTAGAGAAATGGTTAAGGCCGAGGATTAAGGCCTGAAGATGCTACAGTGTAGTGAAACTAGTTGAGTCATAAATTATATTTCGTGTGGAACGCAAAGTTTTATTTTTGTTGTTATCGATATAAGATTAGCTGGATTACTCGCAAGGTTCTTTTCAAATTGGTTCCAAACACGAATGCCCATACGATGTGATTAAAAATAAGTAGCTCTAAAGATGTCATCTACCTTTAGAAAATAAAACTCACTGAGGAGGCCGACAACTGGTGGAATTCCAAATTTAAAAAATAGAGGTCGTCACTTGAATATATTTCCACAGACAGACACGACCGGTTTCGGCGATAACCGTCTTCATCTGGTCATCAATTGATGACGATTATCGAAACCGGACATGATTTTCTGATCTTCTGTGAAAATATATACAAGTGACAACCTCTATTTGCTTCTATCTTTTTATCTTATCAAGACTTTATCAGGGATTGCCCTAAAATTTTCCTTAGCCGCCAATATTTCCAAACTTTATGAAATAACAACCATCTTATTTAATTGTAAACAATATCGAATTTTGATGTATTTAACAAATTCAAGCTTGCACTTGTAGATGAAGCTGTCAGTGTTCAATAACATCCACCCTGTGACCCGTCTGTGGCCGCCACGGCGGCGTCACTATCATTAAAATCCTGAATCCGTAAATATTTTAAAAAAATATTGAAAGATCTCGTGCTTTCCTGGTGTATTTTGTAAATGAATTCCTCTCGGGTCTTCATCCGGGTAAGAGTGTTTTACCAACGACAAGGCACCAACGTTTCACCACCAACTCGGCCACCGCCATTAGGGTAACTGATGACGATGACCAAGTTAGTTGTTGAAACATTGGCGCCTTTTATCATTCTTATCCGGTTGAACATCCGCGAGGAATTCATCTATTAAAAAATATTATTTATGTAAGCATGGGAGTTTGTAAGTATATCACGGAATAACATCACGCCCGTCCTTTGCGGTAACAGTTACTACAAATTGTGCCACGCTCGAAAATTTGCAAGGGAAACTTTTTCACCGACTATTTCAGTTTCTGTGGGCTGAAAACTGAAGGCTAAAAGACTTTTTTTTCACACGTACTCGGAAAATGCCGTTTGGCCTACGAATTTTAGTACTCCAAAATCGTCAATTATTTACTGCGTCGTGATAGTTTGGAACACACACCTTCAAGCTTGACGCTAAAAATAACGCACGCTCGAGCGTACGATCAGGAAGAAAACGCACCCTGCAGTTCCCAATTACTATGTCACATAGCATTATAGTTATGCTATATCACATATTAGTCGACTTAGAAACATCTTGGCTACATTCGCTAAATATTAACACATAGTCTCGCATTCCTATCGCAGGAAATTTAAAGAAAAATGACCTATTAAACGATTCACACGAGTAAATCATTTATTCGTAATTCATTTAAGTCAACTCAAGAAAATTTAGATAATAAAATTAATATTCCATCTACAAGTGGTCATTTTCATTTAAATAATTGTGCCAATATAGCCACAATTTTTAATTATAAATACATGTTTATTTTATATGTAATAAATTTAGCATTGTCGAATTATAAAATGTTTTATAATTTTTTTTTAATATCTGTGAATTTATAATTTTTAGAACCCCCGTTTTCACGCATAAATGGACTTCCCACACACACGAATTTCCCCCGTACTCATGAAAAAAAGTGTGTAACTCGTGCGATGTTACCAATAGCGTACTCAGGCGACTTGTTGCACTCGCTTGCGCTATTGGTAACATACGGCACTCTTTACACAATGTACTATTATACCACCCCTATGCAATAAAAGATTCCTTACGCAATATGAATGAAAGTAGTTAATCATCTGGAATGTTGAATGTATTAGCAAGTGGTGAGTGCAGTAATACGCGGTGCTTCTAATGAGTTTTCGGATTAGGTACTTGACCAACTGCGCGAAGAAATATTTGACAAGAGTGAAACTGTGAACGCGAAGTGTTAAAACCGTGTAATAGATAGGGTACCCGAAAGGAAAGTCGAACTGTGTAAGCGGGCAAGAGTGAGTAAACAATTTCTTCTTCGCACAACTTTCCCAAGCACATCGATGTGAATACATTATCTAATTTGACCGATGGTTTATATTACACTGAATTTGACCACATAAGTCTCTTTCATGTATTTCATACCAACATACTTCCATGAGTCATTATTTAATAACAAGTGGCCGTTCTAGATAAGTCTAGATCTAACGCGACGCTTTACCACTCTGATTCGTAATCACGATTTTATTCGTGGTGCCAGTATCAACTACCAGCGATAACACCCAGGTAACAAAATCTTCTCGTAAAAATGCGGCATATTAAAGAGTGATCCGGTTGTGTGTTTGATACCTACCGGTAATCGGGTTATCCGAAATCGAATTCCCTTAAAACCTGATGATCAAATTCAAGTCGATTTTTTCATTTGACTTGGGCATTTTATCCTTTGCTGCACACTAAGTACTTATTGGTGTCAAGCGTGGTTAATCACTCTACATATTCACGAGTCAATACCAATAGATTATTCCCAAAAGCGAAATACCGGTCAAATAGATTTCCCCAATGATGGATGCGAAATTTTGACTCAATTCCTTGATATTTGAAAGGGAAAATCGCAAGAACCCGAGAAGCAGCCGCGAGTAGAGAGGGAAAGACGACGCACAGTATTGCAGAAGCTGCATGGGTTGGCCAAAATGTGAAATAATTAATTAATTTTTCATGAAAATTCATATTAGGGTATCGTTCTCCATATTGACTTATTGTCCTCCTCTTTTCTGTACACTTCCTCCGTCTTTTCGTTCACTTGATTGTCAGCATTCTTCAGCAACATGTTTCGAAGGTTTCTATTCTGTGTCCTATCCACGTTGTCCTCCTACTCCACATTGACATAGCTTCCTCCGTTCCTCTGTACACTTCCTCGTACCTAAATCTGTACGTCCACTTGATATCTTCAACATCCTCCTCCAGCACCATGTTTCGAAGGTTTCTATTATTCTTTGGTTAGTTTTTTCAATGGTTCATGTTCTGACTCTTAGAGTTCCATGCTCCATATGAATGTGTTCACATTCTGATTCCTTATTTGGAGTGATATCTTCTAGAGATTATTAGTTGCTTCATCTCCATGACTTCCTTGTTAGCATGAGCTAATCTACCCTTGATATCCATAGAACTTCTTCCATCCCATGTAGTCCTGCTTCACAGGTAGGTCAAGGTTTCCGCTTGTTCTAATTTCTCACAAGTTTTATCGTGACACCATCACGTAAATGGCCGCCCCACCGGGGATTAGACGCCTTTGCAGCCACCTTACTGAGGTGCAGACGTTGCTTGGACTACCTTTCATCTGGTTCCTGCCCTTTGACCTATCCGGTATGCGTGACCCTACCAGGAGAGAAAAACATCATTTCTCCAGCCAGTGCAACTCTAAGGGTCATATAAAACACAAGCCCTTCCACCACGTCAAGTTCGTAGTCCATGGGGAGGGATATAACTACATACGTAAAAAAAATTAAAACTATATACATCAACGTTATACACAAATATATACATTCTTCAATCCTCTTCGCTAATGTACTCTTCGGAATGCGATCCGAGACTGATTCTTCCTCCGATTGTGGTAGGCCATTAACTATTTCGCCTCGCATCGTTGTCCCATGGGTCTCCATCTCAGGTGGCAGAAGTAATGCGACGGCTTCTGTCGTTAACGAGCGAAGCGATTTTGCCTTCACTTTACTAATCCCGGAGATATACGGGTGTGACATAGCCAGCGTAACATCGTATTGTAGCATCCAATCGTAGCATTTTTTCCCTTGAAGACTTTCGCGCCGCGTTTTCCCTATTCCCTTTTATGAACTTGTTACATGCCTTTTGGGCCTCCTCCGACATTTTTCCGATCGGCAAAAGTGATTGGTCTATGGTGTCGGCACCCTGATTCAGCAATTTACGCATCATCATTGGCATGTTGAACCATGGAAATAATCTGATATATAGCTCAGCCGTCTCCAAAGTGTATTATCTGATTTTTTCTGAATCTATATGGTGCCCACGGGGTTTAGTCTGAAGAATTATATTAATTCTGCGGATGAAATTAACATCCAAGCAAGTTTCCTCTGCAGAAACTTCAGCATTTCCAAAGAAGTGGCGAGCCATATTTCCGTCATTGCTGGTTCCATGGTTGCGTTTTGGCATACGCACCATCAGGCATGTCCTGGCCCTGAATTTTTGCTGTATTTTTTTAGCTCTTCCACAGAATTCTTTAAATCTGTTTGATTACTTGGAATTCTCCACTTTTACACCTCGAGCCTGTACTCAATGTGCAAACGGCACTCGAAACATTTAATCCAAGCGTGCTAAGCGTAGAGTCCATAATGTACAATTTCTTCTTTGACGTTTTTCTGACCAACAAAATCTATGTCATTGAATATCTAATATGTTTGTTACACAAATAGCAACGTTTGGTGGATGTTTTCACGGTACAAGCATTACACAACTTACCATCTATCATAGCCAATCCAAGCTTGTAACCTACGTGGGCTTGTCTTCCTTCCCCGACAATGTTCGATGGAGTAAGGGATGCGATTTGTTGGTTTATATATACGACTTCTTTAATGAAATTTCCTGTGTTCCATGTAAAAATTGAATTATTTTTGGTCGACAATATTTCGGATAATACGGCCTAGGATTCTTCCACTGTACTTTTTGCCTTCCCGATGTTCCGCTGTCAGTAACAAGCTGCCGAGGCACCGTTGACGCGAAAAAAATACTCGAATGTTCTACTGCTGTGCCACTGTCACCAACAAACGTCTGGTTGTAAGCACTTTGGCCAGAACTGCCATCGCAACCCCACTTACATAGGAGTACAAGCCATTTGACGATTTTTCTGAAGGAAGGTTAGTGAAAATCTCAGCCACATACTGAATAATGCGTAAGGTAGTGTGATCAAGCAGTTCTTGCAGCCTAACCTCAGCCGTTTATGCACTCACGGTTACATTGGCAGGGTAGCTTAATTTTTTTTTACTCTAGTAGTCTTTTGTACGATGGGTACAATCTATTCTTCACTTCCAGGGCAGCATTTCGCAAAATCTGGTATTGTCGGGTTGTCATCTCATGAAGGAGAAATATAACAACTTTGTAAGTCCACAAATGTTGGACTTACAAAGTTGTTATATTTCTTCATCCTTAAGTTCCATAAAGTTGAGCCTGATACTATTGAATTGTCATTTCATTTTATAAATGCAAGGAAATCGTCTGGTTTGGTATATGAATACCTCCCTTCGCCAATTCAATACAACGGTGGTACTTGGTAGATATTCGAAAAACGATTTCACGTACAACCGCTGCTGTATCAACCATCCCTGCGGTAAGGAGGTTCATCTGAGTAGCGTATGCCAAATCCTCGGAACTGCTCAAACGAAGTTTCTTCGTTTTTCGACGTTTTGATCTTTAGCTGGACGCAGAAAAATCAGATGTCGGCCTACCAATGTTCGATATTTCACAAGCCATTTCATTTTCCTCGATAAAAGTGATCATCTTACTGAGCCACCATTGGTTTTATTTAAAAAACACTCCTCATTGCGGGGAACCTTCCGCATCCTATATTGGAATTCGAATAGCAACTTCCGAAGAACCGGTTTCTTGATTCTTGGCAAAATGAATTCGCGCTGTTGTTGATCCGAGATATATTATAAAATGTGTCAAACATTTCATTGATGTTCTCAAACAAGTGAGTCCTTATCAAGTGGAAAATATTCAGTCTGCTGATTGGTGGGAGATCTTCTGTGGGAGGGAGATTTTCGTATCTTCCGCTGTAAAAAGAAAAAAATAATAATTATCCAATTTTTTTTGTACTTTTTTCTTCTGTACCTAGGTAATTATTTATCGGACAAAAAATTTGTTAACAAAACATGTTAACCCTCTATAACTCACTGTGATATCATATAAATATGTCCCAGAAAATGAGCACTCACAGAGCTCTACTTAATAGACCTTCTTTGAATTCATCTCACGGATGAAGTCTTCATACGGATGTGTTTATCCTCTGTTTACATTTTTAACCCTGGATACTATTGTTACGTCATTGTAGTAGTCTGATTTAAATGCAATCGTTATTAACAATTAAGCAATGAAGTTTGTATTACGTGAATTTAACATCCAGCAATTTCACATATAAAATTAATTATTAAATCAGATTAGCCCTAATTAGCATGGTCTTTTGTATATTTTAATGAAAAGCAACTTTATCTTCCGTTTACATTAATTATAATAACCAAACAACACAAAACTTAATTACTTTTTCAGAAATTAAATGAAGCATATAATTTTTTATACTTTAAAAAAGTTAGACATTGATAAATTGTAACGCATTTATTTATTGACAATCAAAATAAAATGTTTAACTATAGCATAACAATCGACTTTATAATACTTGGATAATCCATTTTCAAATTAAAAAACGATAAAAATCGTGAGTTGTGAGATGGATCTGAATTAGAGGTTTGCAGACTGTGGATTGCGCATGTCGAATGGTGCTTACAGCGGTGACTTCCACACTGTCTTGGACGAACAGGAGGAGGTTTGCGTACCTATGACCACTCTTTTTGATCTGTAGTCAACCATACAACTTAACGAAGTATTTTTTTTACCTTCAATCCAAGTTTTTTTTTCCACTCTACAACACTGTGCGACGGCGCGTCATTTCCGTTCATTCCTGTCGCTTCTCTCGTGTCAGCAGGGTTTGAGGAAGACGAAAAGGGAAACTGGTCTAACTGTCGCGAGCGAGACGTCACGAGACCGGGAAGAAAATGTCTTTGCCCCCGGGAAACGGGTATGAAATCGCCTGGGAAAAAAAGTTGAACATGTTACGTGGCCCCTCGTTTTATCAGCGTGGGAAATCGAGTAATAATGCTCGACGGCCAACGGATTCTCTCGCCGCACATTAATCTGTTTCCCTCCTGCCTACGTAACGGTGCGAATCCCTTGAATCAGACCGACAGAGGTGTATGCTAAGCGAGCCAAAAAGTATATACCGAGCATATGACGCTTACTACATTCGAACAAGGGGACGTGATTATAGAGAGGGTGGCAGTGTTCTGTTCTGGGGGAGAGTTTTCGCGTTGGAATAAAAATTGGCTGCCGTTACACCGCGGAAGTCCATTATTAACATGAATTAATTAAAACATATAGCTTTACCAGCATATTTTTTCCACAAACTGATTTTCGTTACAATGTAGTAAACCAAATTTAAATCCCTAATCACCAAATCATCGATGTCATGTTGCAATACGTATTTCTGTGACTTTATTGTTGATGTATGAAACGGAATATCACCATCATGGGTCATCAATCCTAAGATTGAACCGACTCATATCTGCTTACATTTATCCTATCTCCTAAGTTTATTCATGATTCCTCACCATTACTCCATAATTATTTACTTCGCGCGTGACAGATGAGAGAATAAATACGTTCTCTTGTGTAATGGGTGATTATAAGAAGATCCCGACGGAGGGGAGAGTGGAGGGCCTCTAAGGGCCATTTAAACATAACATTTTGGTCGGGAATACCACCCCACTAAACCCTCGTCATTGATTATTACCTTTCTCTTTCAACGGTCGACTCAGAAATTGCCATGTCTTTTAATGAGGGATGACGTCCCACGGGTTTATCCGAAACAGTGTCACCTTATTACAGCGCTATAAAATATTCGAGGCGGACAATTAATCCTTCCTCCTGAAATCTATAGTCTGCATGCCATCCCTAAGATTCTTGCTCTTTTCGGCACTTTAAGTACGGCAGCTTGGAGACTGTCCCTCTGCTTCCCCACCTCCCATTCCAGAGATGACGGTGCCTTTCCCCAGAATGACTCTCGCTGCGGGTTTATTTCACGTACTTTCGCAACATCGGTGAAGCCAGCGTTTGGTGGCTGCTCAGATAACGCCCCTCAGTGCGCTCTGACGAGAAACACACGCCCTCTGCCGCCCATCCTCAAACGCGTGTCTGCTGCTTCTCAAAGGCTCTTCTGCAATCACTTCGCGTGGACACTGATTTGGGGAACTGTATCGCGACAATTCTGGATCGTAAAAACGAGTCCGTTCCGAGACCTGTCCAGAGGCTTCTCCTATGTTCATCTTTCCCCTGTGCCCCTTCAGTAATCTCTAATCCTAAGTCGAGAGAGATCTGGCGGAATCCCCATTTTACATTGGATAAATAATGAAAGAAACGATTTGGTTTTTTAATGCCATTATCATTTTTGTCTACCATTGCCGTTACTAAACAGCTATTTCTTACTGTTTTCCTAGTTTTCTAATCATTATCCATGATCAACCATGATATGTTATCGCCGATTGGCACAAGTAATGCCAGGCAGGAAGTTAATAGTTCGTTAAAGTTAATACAAATTCGTCTGGAAATCAAAGTAACACCTATGCACCCTCCAAGCTCACACTTTCGCATGCGAATAATCACTAAATTTAATTGATAACTGCATTCCTTCATCAAAATTTCCCTTTGGAGTTCTCGAGACAAACTACAAGCCTTTGCCTAGAAATATTCGATTAAAAAAATGAATTTTTGACGATCAATAACGGTTCCACGGAAAAATATGTTCAATGATAATAAATAAATTAGATTCTAAATGTTATTTGAATATTAATTAAACGGCGTAATTAGTGTAGAGTTGGAGGTTGAGTTGAGAGTACCAAATATCAGAAAATGAATAATTCCTCCATTCACAGAAATATATCATCCAAGTAGCTGGCATATCGTCTAAATGTGCAATCAAGCGTGAAAATAAATCATAAATATACATCTTAATCAATTAAAAAATGAACCTAACTCCCCCAGGTATAGATCCCTTGATTCTTTCAATTATTACATTTAAATGCTTGTCATGGCTTAATTATAATGTTCTTCGTGCCTTATGGAAAAATGGACATAAGTCAGTTGTAATCGTGAACTATAATATTACTAACATATGTATCTTTTGCCATTCAAGGGACATTGTACCTTGAATATCGATTTAATCCACTCTAAAGTTTTATTTGAGCATACAACCCTTGAAAATGTATTTACCCTTTTTAAATAAGAACTTTTAATCTGCAGCATAAGGAGAAATTTATAATTTTACCTTATTTTCATTCATCGGTGTCATATCGCAGAATGGATCGGAGGACTGATGAGCCTCTTGGACTAACGCTCGGTTTATTCCTTTCTCCTGGCAACTCTAGGTGGTCTGCGAGATATAATTAAATTTTCGGAGTCTATGAAATTGAATTTATTCCCACCTTTCTACTCAGTCAGGGGAAGATTAACTCCTTGGATTTAGTTGTCATCGCATCGGCGAGGCTTGGGATAATGTAATTTAAAAATATTCAAAGTTTGGGGAAGCAGACCCCTTGAACCGATATTAACTTGCATTCGAGCCAGTGCCATCTCCGAATCATCGATAAAAAACGGTAAACAAGCACACCGTGATTTATTCTATTGATAAAATAAATAAAATGTTCTTATCTTTCAAGTGCCTAAATAAGAACATTTGACAACAAAACTTTTATGGTGCAAGCTACCGGTGCTGCAGATGAAAGATAGAGCCCGTAGCTCTTATCCTGAGAGGCTTCAGATTGAAGTCAGTCTGAGGAAACCAAGGTTTTGAGTTTTTTTTGTCACCAATAATCGTAAATTACGCGAAAATAAGGCTGCCAGAGAATTCGCGATATCACGGACCAGCAGTCAAAGTCAATAAATAAGTATATTTGAAGAGAAGTCTTCGGGATTTACGTTTTAATATTCTATATGGGTGGAATTAAACATGTTGTGTCACTATATTAAGCATAATTAACACAGTCAAGAGCAGTAATAAAGAGAAACAACGCATTATCCTAACCCTAAATAAATGCGCTTTCCTTTCCTTACACAAGGCATTCATCAGACGTAAATAATGTACTAACCGCAAATAGTACTTGTGGAAATAAAGAAGCGCCTGATTAAAAACTATACAGCATTATTTTCTACGGCAAGAGAAGCGTGAGATAACAGTAGAATCGGAACAATAATAATAAAGAAGAATAACGGAATAAATTGGTGCTGCGCAAAATAAGCATGCGGAAAATCAGATGAGTCGCTCGAATAACTGGTGACAATAGACTGAAATAATAAATCCATCTTAAATCCAACTGGATGAGTAGACAAGCTTATTGAACATGTTTTGTGACATGATGAAATCATCTGGGAGCTCAATAATCGGCAATAAATAAAGAGGAAGATCATGTCCAGGGGCAATAATGGAGGTCAAAGTGAAAAGTTACGTAGACGTGAAGAGGTTAGCAGATAGAAGAAAGGAAGGGGGGACCGAGACAGACAAATCCTAATATTTATGACAGATAAGGATGCAAGAAAGACTCATAGGGATCCAAAATTTAATGTTCAATTGAATGAACTCAATTATATGCTTAAAAGGTCGTTCCGTCCGGTAAAGTGCATCAGTACGATTCTTCCATTACTTTTGTTTAATAGAAGCAAATATGACCCGACCGTTGAAGTCAAATTTGTGACGGGTATTGACCCCGGGTAAAAATACTTCTATCCGGTTCGAAGATAGTAGGTGACGTCAAGTATCTGAAAGTTCTTCTTTTAGGACTAGCATTGCATTAGAACGTAGAGCTGGTAGAGCTTCCTATTAGGTGATAACCTTCCTATATAGAACGAAAAAGGATTACCTCTAATTCAACAGATGATGACCGTTCGAGGAAATTATGGAAGGCGGGGTCTTCTCAATTTTCCAATGCATGAAAAATTGATGGAAAATGTTTAAATATAAGACAATTCTCATTGTTAGTACAACAAATGAGAGCTTATCAATTAAATTACGAGGCAGGTAGTATATATTATAGCTGAACTTTTTATCATTATTTTTCAACATTCATTTCGAATACTTGCGTTTTCGTTAATATATTAGCAAAATAGATTGTTTTACCTTTTCAAATATTGATTTATAGCATGTTTTATTTATTTAAAGCTTGAATTCATATTTCTGTTGTCGTAATATGTATGTATTCAACATTATAGATTGCTTGAGATTTTTGCGGCCCTCAAAATTGAACCATTGCATGACAGTCTCATTTTTTAATTAGCATTGAGCAATGTTTTTTTTAAACAAACGCCTAAATTATATGTAAGTAAGTACACGGCCTTTATGTGTTGAATGCTTTGGAATACCGCATCCCGTCACCAAATTAATATGCAGTTATCCCAAGGTTTAGGAGAACGAGATTATATGGGATTTTAGTAATAAAGACTCTCTATTTGTCAAGTATCGACAAAATTGTCAAATTCTATAATGCAATGTATGGCTGCTGTAAATTATTAGGGGTTATAACTTCATTCTGACTATTTCCTTCATTTTGAAACGATGTCCAAATTCAAAGGGTCAAGTGACGTAATGCGCAACGGTATGCGCATTGTATTTTTCATCTTGCTGGCCAACATCCATGTTTTTGTTGTGTGTGTGTGATAGGAAGATGTCTGTTTTATAATTTAATTTCCAAGAGCTAGTTGTGTGCATATTAAGACAATAAAACTATCTCAGAGCTCCATAGAACGTTATGATTTGGGGGGACCAGAGTTTAAACAGAAAGCCTCGGGTATTTTCACAATGTTGCGCTTTCTTAGTCGTAGGAAAGGACGGGACCCTCAGAAGTCAAGCCAAACTAAAGCTGGCGCCCAGCGACTGATTCCTAACAAGCACCTGATCCAGTGTAAAGTCATTCTTTTGGATGGAACCGATTTATCAGTTGATCTGTCGGTGAGTGTAATTAATTTTAGTTTAGTGCAAGACATACGGCTTCTTTTGCTAACAAGCTCAGCCGTACCCGTGTAAGTTCTGAAGTGCCTTTTCGTGTTTTTCAGAAAAAAGCTGTTGGAAATGATTTATATGAACAGGTATTTTATTCACTGGATCTCATTGAGAAAGACTATTTTGGACTACAATACACCGATGCCAACAATGTTCAGGTATTACTAATATTGCCTGTGATATGGTTTTTGCATTTGTTGAATTAAACAGAAAATCATCAAGTGAATGAAACAAACTTAATTTATTTCAGCACTGGTTGGATCCTACAAAAGCAATCAAGAAGCAAGTTAAAAGTAAGTTTATATTTGTCTCCCACTCTCATAAATAGCAGTTTTAATCGCATGAAGGTATTTTTATGCTCTACAACTGGTAGCATGAATCAGTGGCAAGCTCTCTAAAATGATTTAAAAGTTTGTGTTTTCAATGGAATAATAGATGGTAGCAAGAATCATGTCTTGTGTATCACACATGAAATTCAATATAGTAAAAACTTTTTAACTTTTTGCAAGGCCATTTCTTTGAATAATTGTATTGTATCTTTTGACAATTCAGAAACAATCCGCTATTCATACTTCTCTAAGCTTGCTCTGTATTTCGACCTTTTCATCTTGGTTCTGATTTGACATTAAACGTTTTCTCTCATGTAACTTTCCACTGGGTGCAATATGTTTTACTATGGCAAGGTAAATTATATTAATGAAAATATCATGCTTTGTCTTTCTTTCGTAGCGAAAGGCAGTGATTCAATGGGTGAGTTTTAATCTGTTGTCACTTATCTCCTGTTTGTGCTTTATTGTAATAATTCGCTTGCCATATGTATTTTGTAATCGTTTAGTGTTTCCGGCATTCATTTTCCCATTCCCTTAATTATTAAATGTTTCATAAAGATTTTAAGTGATTGATTTTATCTGCATAATTATTGTAATGTTTCAAATACCGAGTGGAACACTTAAGATGACAAATGTTGCACTCCAACACACGAAGGTAGAAAAAAGAATATAGGTAATTAAATATGTATTTCTGATAAGAAACGTTCCTCATATTACAACTGTTTAATTTAACAGTAAGCATTGGGAAAAGAAGTATAAGAGGGGTTTAGATATCATTCCTCTTGAATTGCATTGCTATTAAATGCTGGGTTACCTAATTTTATGAGGCACCGAAGATATGAGAAAGTTTCTGCCCAAAAGATTTTAGTAGATTGATATTAATAGCATAACAAAAAAAGGAAATGCAACAGCGCTATGTTAGAACTATTAACTTAATTTTTAAAATTTTACATGCTGATGAGATGGCTCTAAAAATCACCAAGACAAGGTTGGAGATAAGGGTAAATGACTACATGAGTAAATTTCAGATGTGCTTTAGGAAAGAAAAGGCATTTGCGATGCTGTTGTGATAGTGAGAAAATGAATGGAAAGGAATACAGACACTGCGCTGGTTAAAAAAAATGGAAGAGAGCTTAATTAAGGCTTACAATTAAAATATGCGAAACCCAAGGCTTTGAGAGGAGAGGAGAAAGTGCGAACACAAAAGTGCAAAAGGGACACCAATCACACTCAAACAAACAGAGAGAATGTCAAATTGTATAACCACACAAACACTCTCCCAATCAGGTGTGATGTAAAAGAGGTGATCTTCATGAATCTCAATCACTCACGGACTTTGTAAGAAATTATTCCTAGCCAGTGACACTAACCACACAGGATAGGAGTGGGAGGCAGACAGAGTGCCCAGAAAAAAAGACATGATACCCCATGTTTCCCTGAGCCCTAGACTCCTGAACTCCTTGAACCCTAAACCTTGAACTCAACCTCTCAATGTCTTTTATGAAGAGGGCTGCTTGACTGGTCAGCAGGCCTTTAGCTTGAGCTAGGACTTGTTTCATTGAACTCAAGTCTGGCTACGTGCATTTGTGATTCTATGAGACAACAGTAATGTCATCTCTGGAACATTCAGATTTATCATTTTTGCAGCTTTCATTTATTAACTTAATTTCTTATTCTTCATCATCCTCAATACTTTGTGTTCATTTTGGATAACGATGATAAAAGATGCCTGCCTGGCTCCTTTGCTAATTTTTTCCACCCGATTTATTGAAGTTTCTCTCTGATTATGAATCCAGTAAATGAGTTTTTTCTTTTGCCATTCATGACATGTTATCCAGGTCTAAATAAATCATCCCTTATTAAAATGCTAATTTTTGGTATTTAAATCAACATATTTGAAATTTTTGTAATTATTTCATTGTACAATGCATTAAACTTGCAGCAGATGTTAAATAACTGATTTAGCATTTCATTTTTTTCATACCATTGATTATACAGATTTGAAAACAGAAAATGCTAAAATAAGCAATTTCAAACCTATAAATGGTTGTAGTGCTGAGATATCCGAGGAAGTTTCTATATTACAATAACCAGCCACAATTTTATCAGTGTGGTGTATTATTTTGAATCAGTAACCAGGTGCTATATTAAGATAAGGAGAAGTTGGTTTGCCCAATGACAAGAAATTTAATGACATGCATTTATACTGTACAAATGTTCTAGTGTAAGTTTTTTGTGGTTTTATAGTCCATTTCTAATGCCTCGACATGTGGGAAGGTGGGGCCAGAGAGAAGGAGCTTGAAGCCGGTCATCATGTGGTCTTGTGGTAACCAATAGAGATGCAAATGGGGAAATTTCTCTTCTTGGGATCTCATTCTTACTCTGGCTTTTGTCGTATAAAGATCTGCTTTATGCTTCTGTGTTGCCACATGCTCTGAGTATTTAAAGTATGGCTGTGTGATTTCGAAGACGAGGAGGTGGAGAAAGAGGAAAATGATTCCAATTTAGATAGGCCATTATAAAAATGTGTTACATTGTCATTTGGATTTTGATGGACTTAAACAGTCTTAAGTGAAAAGCTTATTTATACTGTATTATTCAGCATACATTGTCCTTTGGTGCATAGATATTATGTTACTACCAATTATATCCTCTTGTCAAGTTATTCACCGAAGCGCTTGCCGAAAACCTTTAGTTCTATATAACGTATGCATTGGCATAGATTTGGTAATGTTTTGCTGTCGTTCGTACCTCCCCTACCATTCCACAAATTTCCCCTCTCTCGCGAGAGTAAGCGGGGGCTGACGGAAACTGCTGAAGTCTCACACACTAAGTCATTTGAAATGGGTTATAGAATCATGGATTTTAGATCCCCATTTGATTTTGTGTGATGCTATGTTACTCTAAATTCCTGTTGAGTAAAATATGAAAGTAATTTTCCACAAAAATATGTTTAATGTGACCAAGGTTTCAATGCTACAGCAGATGATGATGCTGTAGCATTGAAAC
>WURS02000014.1:2313078-2324992 GCA_011762765.2 Rhinocypha anisoptera | reverse complement strand
CCATGGTTTCATAGCTTTACTACATCATCAGGTTTTAAAGCTACGAAACCATGGTCGTGCCAAATAAACTATCATGTGGAAATAGCAGCGTTAATTCCTTTACACATTGTATGAAGGATTTCCACAAAGTTATGCCTGAGACTGTGTCGTATAGCAAAATTCTGCTCTGGTTGCAATTTTTTAAGCAGTACATCCCACACCATCAACATTTACTTTTTCCCTGCACTTATTACAATTACACTTCCTGTGACATTTTATGAGCAGAACACTGTGAGCTTTATATATAGGTTTATAATAAAGTAGATAATTTCAGTGCGTGTTTGTGAACACACACTGAAATTAGCTACTTTATTATAAACCTATATACATATAAAGCTCACAACGTTCTGCTCTTTTTCAGTGTTTGCTTTGCTCTCGTTCAGTTAGCACTCTTTTTTTTTCCTTACTCCCAGTTTAACTCCCCTTGTTATTTTCTCGCCCTCTAAGGGATGCATTGAAATATTTAGATTCATGCACTAGCTGCTGCACTTTATTTCTGGTAGTTTTTGCTGCTTTATTGGTCATACTGATGTCATTTACACTTCAAACTCTGATCCACAGCAGGTACAGTCATCAAAGGAAGTGCAGAGGAGAGATTGGATTCATTGCTTAAAAGTCTTGCCAAGGAAAGTATCGGAGGAGTAAATGTAGAAGATTCAAAGAATGACATAGCATCTGCTTCTGGAAATGCACTGAACAAGACAGAGGGTCAGTATATTATTTCAGTCTTTCCTTGCGTTGGGTGTTTGCTTATGAGCATGCCATGTTTCAAATAATCACTACAGTCACTTTCTTAATTTTGCGTGCTTTTATAGATATTTGAAGTACTTTTCAGGTTTTTCAATTTTTTAAATTTAATTAGGAATTATTTAACCATAGTATTTCTGAAGAAACATGAGTTTTAATTATAACAATGTTGTGCTTTGGAATTCATGAAAACATCATAGTTATAGATTTAGTCATTCATAGGTCTAAATTCAGTTTAAAAATTAAATGGTTATGGAATGAAAGTGGTTGTAACTTAATACTATCATTGTGATACATTTAAAAAAATTGGAGTTACAAATTTTTTGTACTAAGAATTTACGTAAGCCTTTGTTATTGTTTTAAAAAATCAATTCATTGGTCTCAGCTTTCCATAATCATCTTTTGTTAGTCTTTTTTTCGTCTGTTAATGCGCAATGAAAGTTTGATGCTCTAACTTTTGCTTGGCATATTAGGACTAATTGGCAATGCATTCATCGAATTTTTTCAATGGTTATCCATTAATGACATCACTTCTCTGTTGGCAAGGGGGTGGAGACTATGTTTTGGGTTCGGGTATAGCAATAGTTTGAAATTGTTGAGATGTAGGTCCAAAATAGTGCATCTATAATGTTTTAAAAGTTTTCCTCAATTTAAATAATAGCTAGGATGGCTTACTTCACTCCCCGCCATATAAAGTTTCTCTCTATTTGTATCGTTGTGTTGTATGTATTTTTCAATGTGTGTTTAAATGTAATTTACTTATTCTGTGTAATGACGACAGTCACCATAGGTAATGCTATGCTATGACTGAATAAAGATTATTATTATTATTAATCATGTCCAGTGCTTCATGCAATAACTACATACCATGGTCCAAAGTAATGATACTATCTGGGGAAGGAAGATTCAGGGGTGTAGGGGAGTCTCTTGGATCTACAGATAACTTATTAAGGTTTTACTATATATTTCTAATAAATATGCTAAAAGTAAGTAAGCTGCTCTGTGCTACTATCTTTAAATTTAGGAGAATTTCAACATGGTGATATAATCATATATATAACTTTCATAAAGTTATTCCCGAATGCAAATTAAGCTTTCATATAAATTTATCCGTTGCAAATTGGTTGTAGCATATTAGGAGATAGCTTTGGGAGTTTTTGTTTTTCTGTTGTGAAATTTTTGTAATCGCTATTAATTTCCACTTTCATGTGATACACTGACAAAAATATTCTGTGCCCTATCATACACATGAGTAATGTAATTTCTGAGGATATCATAATGTGCATTAACATTCGTTTAATATCTGCATGTAAACTGATCTGACATAAATGTAACTGCACATTTTTTAAGCACTCCACATACTTTTTGGGTTTCATGGTCAGTAGATGTGGTTGATTAGTTCTGCTTCTATTAGTGTTTTTGTCTTGCATTTCTTATGTAATGAAGTGGCATAGCTTAAGTCCAAAAAGATGCAAATTATTCCAAACTCTTGCCTCTCTCAAAGGCAATTATTTACATGTTTGTTTTGTAGTAACAGAAGTTGATGCTATAATTGATTTATGATGTTACTGGTGTACTCTTTATTACATAACAAACTTCATTATGAAATGTTAGGGTGTAATGTCATATGTCATGTGTAATGTCCTATAATGTCATTTCAGACTTACTTTTTTATCAATTAAGCAAACAATTGTGCAAACAGGAAATGGATATATATATAGTCCAACATTGGCTATAATTACACCATTAAATATACTTATTATCTTAGTTTGAATGAAAATTGATTTGATATGATTATATAAGTAATTAATGGATTTCTTGTAGACTGGTTTGATTGCCTAAACCTTTTATTTCATAGACTACATTATACCTCAGAGTAAATTGATTACATTAGAATGCAGAGTTATAATTATCCATTTGGAATTCATCAATTATTAATCAGATTGTCCATTATGTTGATAATTTTACATATCAATGGACGATTTAATGAGTTTATGGAATTTTAGGGTTCATTTTTTACATTGGTAAAACCTCCATCAATATTCCATCACTATATGTATAAATAGTTAGTCCTAACTTGGAAGCAATTGACTTTTTAGCTGAGTTGTCAATTTTTAAATTCACTGCTTGTAAGTAAATGTGATGCACCATAGTAGCCATAGAAAAGTTCTGAAGATACATTTTTGGTAGATGAACCTCAAATTTTCTCCTCCTTTCATTCCATGAAACAATTGCCACAATGCTCTTGTTAATATGTAGCACTCATTTTCTTCATATTATATACACTTTTGAGTAAGCATGACAACTTCAATCACTCTTACAATTTCTGTCTAATCAGTAGTGTAATTTATTTTGTTTTCATTTAGAAATCACAACATGAGATATTGAGTTGGAGCTGATATTTTTTTTGTTGATATATCGCATCAATGTTTAAGGGGTCATTGGTCAGCATGGTTACAGAGTAAATATATCCATTCAGATATTGTGGCTAATAA
The DNA here is from genome assembly GCA_011762765.2 of Rhinocypha anisoptera. Taxonomy (NCBI): domain Eukaryota; kingdom Metazoa; phylum Arthropoda; class Insecta; order Odonata; family Chlorocyphidae; genus Rhinocypha; species Rhinocypha anisoptera. The sequence goes on along the minus strand of WURS02000014.1, from coordinate 2,321,711 downwards.
TTGGTGTTTACTTTTGGACATTGGACTCTTTTCGAAAGAGAACTTGGGGAAAGCACAAAGGATAGAAAATGAGCACTCACTAGCATCTCAGGGAGGCTTCACGTTTTGCATTCTCTCTCTCTCTCACTCTCCAATTGACAGAGATGGATTCAGTAGCTGGTGTCAAACTGATGCTGGGCGAACCCCAGGGCACTTCATCGACTTCCTCCTCCTCAGTAACTCGCTCGGTGCCAAACAACCGATCGCGCAAATACCTGAGTGGCGGTGCGTCTGCCGCCCGCCCCATCCCACCCGAGCAGCTCAAGTGCAACATCTTGAAAGGTGCCTACCACTTCTTCTTTTGTTTTCCTTTGCTGTCATCATTCATCATTAGGTTGTGGTGTTAATTTCTCTTGAATGGGATTTTGGGATCACTTCATGCATATATGCAATTGCTGTCGAATCACCTTGTCTTCCCTCTCCAAGGCTGTGGTTTCCTCGAAGTTTTTTTTTTTCAGATGTAAAGGTTTTAACTTGGAATGAAGGTTCTCTAAAACTTGGGTTCATGATTGCATGGATGAAAATGGTGTATGTAAAGAACATGCAAAAGGTCTCTGATGTGTACTTTTTGTGGTTTTACTATAGTAGTTAACTGAACACCATCAGAGAGTATTTAAAAGTTTTAATAGTTGAGTCTGAAAATTTTTGTTCATTTTTTGTAGGTTTTTCCTAAAAGCAGTGATAAGTTTTGCTTATGGCCAGTGACCACATTATATTGCTCTGAATTACTGTTAGGGGTAAAGTTATCAAGGGATTACATACATATTTGTAGCTTTAGAGAGGATGTTGTTTTATAATTTTTACATGGAATTCAGTTTTGTTAACTTCTGAGTTGGTTCACTGTGAAGGCCGTTACTCGGTTGAATTCCATGATAGAGTGAAGGTTTTTTAATAACTATTATATTTCCACAAAAGATACAAAACACGACCGGTTTCGGCAATGATCACCAGATGATAGCGATCATCGCCGTAACCGGTTGTGTTTTGTATCTTTTGTGGAAACATAATAGTTATTAAAAAATCATCACTCTTTCTGAGTTGGTGTTGATGTTAATGGGATGTATAATTGTGATTTAGTGTGTAGGATTTAAAAAATAATTAATCCTGTCAGTGAAGTTATAGGCCTTGTCTGAACATTTAATTTATAATGAGAGTTCACATTACTGGTGCAACATTGATCGGTAAAGACAGTAACCTGGAAAGTAGCTAATGTGGTTTTTTAATTTGGTCATAAGATTCCTTTATTTTTTTAAACATATATACCTACCAAGTACATATGTAGAGTAAAATGACTAAAGTATTTTTTTCCCTATTATTTTCAGTGATACAAAAATAATTTGGTACACTATTAGTAACATAATTACTTACCCCATTATAATTTTATACAGTTGCCAAAAATCACGTCTAGTTGGGAAGTAAAATTAGTTGCAACCTTTTAAATAAGCCATTTCATGGTTGTAATAAATGCAAGTTTTTGTGGTGTTGTTGCTTTTGTTATCCAGTATTATGTTCAATTAAATGTGCAGTTTTCATTTAAAAGTGACCCTAACATGAAATAACCTTGCATTGCTAGGATGTTTATAATGACTGACTATTGTATTCCTGCTCTAGCCCTTTGGTGCCATACTGATTAATGAAGTAATTTATTTACCTTTTATTTTTGTCCTGTAAAATAACATAACCCCTTAACCCATTACCCATTTTTTAAATCGTTAAGGATGTTCTGTTAATATTTTCATTAGGCTTTTTTACTTGTCACAATCATATGCCTCTGAGTCTTATTACCATCAGAAAGCCTAGTAAGCACTCATTCAGAACTGAATATAAATTACAGCTGAGAACATAATGTGCTGTTGCAGTAAAATAAGTCATTCCCTTGTCTTGGAAATAAATTTTTTTCTTTGCAAATGTCCAATGTCATAATACATCCTGGGAAACATTCCTTCAGTTTATGTAGACCATCCAATTTTTGTTTACCTTTTGGTGTGACCATCCATATAGTAAATAGAAGTTGAATGCATTGTTGCCAGTCATCTTTATTTGTATGTCAAGTTGATTTTTATCCTATACTGATGGATAATATTGGTTTTTCACATTATAATTTAGTTTTGAAAATGACTCTCAATCAGATTACCTGATTTATTTTAAAAGATTAATAATAATAATATTTTTATTCCTTTTGATACTAATTCAGACATTGAACATGTCATTAAGAAGTAATTAGATTACAGATTATTATATGCAGGTTGTACAAGTTGTTATGTAATTACATTTGCATTATTTCATTATATTTCTGAGCACTAAAATTAGCTGGTGTCATAATAAGCTTTAGTTAGTAGAAATTTCATAAATTTATGCATAAATTTGTTAAATGGAAGTCATCTTACAATTTACAGTAGGCCTATTTTTTTAATCCAGAAATTCATTTTTCATTAGGAAATTTAAAAAACATGCTTGACCTATCTTGTCTGCTGGTTTAGACTGGTGGGTAGCTTGCCTAGCTGCTAACCCAAAGGTCGCAGTTTCAAATCCCAATTTGGGTATGGGTGTTTCAACTTTTAAATATAAAAAAATCCTTATATGGGAGAGAGGATGGTTCAGATTTTGGGCATTAAAAATACATTATTATTAACTTAAAAAGAAAATGTAAACATATCTGGTATTTTATTTGCCACATTTTATGAATGAGACCATACACAAATCAATGTTTTGTTTCCTTTTCTGTGGAGAAAAATTTTGACTGAAGAGTCTTTTATAATAATAAAAATAAATTTATTGTTCCCATTGGGTCATATAAATGACACAGAACTCGTCAAACATGGATGACATAAAATGGAGTACATAAGTTTCCTAAGTATTGTGTCTGCAATGGTTAATGAATTCATCCAGCTTATAGATGGGAATTTCTAGCGAAAAGAATTTTAGATTCCTTTTAAAAACATTTACAGATTCAACATTCTTAACTTTATTGGGGAGACTGTTATGTAATTTCATACCTTGGATCTTTATTGTTACGTTCACACCTCCTACCCTGAGCATGAATATTATTTTTCGTTCTTGTGTTATATTCATGAATGCTGTAATTTGGCTTCAAAGTTGAAATATTTTTTCTAGTAAATAAAATTAGTTCAAAAATATAGAGAGCTGGCGATGGCAATATATTCAACTTACAAATGTAATTATGACATGATTTAAATTGAAAGTTAATAATTCCACCAAGAATACTAGTACTGTCCCTTATTACTTTTGGCTATTTATTACTTTTTGGTAAAGCACTTAATCCTTGAAAATATTCTGTTGTAGTTAAATTTTGTTAGCTATTTAGATAATATGATAGTAGTATTATCATGCTAATTTAATAGAATGATTACATGCTTTACTTACTAATCAGAGCTAATCTTTCTTCAATTGTTTAATTGTAGAATTGGGCAATATGCCTCTTAAGTAATGACATTATGCGTTAACATTAACACACCCAAGTTTTCTAACTTTGCTGTACAGCATGCTTTTATGTACACCAATACTCTTTGAGTTATGGACCACTTACTTCAAAATCAATGATAGGAGATATGTACTGAGCAAGGATTTTACTGAATGATGATGGGTGCATTAAGCCTAGGTTTTGAGCAGTTTATTATTATTGTATCTTTTTCATAAAATCACTCACCACCAAACAGCTGTGATCAAGCGTCAAGATTTATTCTCGTCTCTATTCCATTTTAGTGAATAGGATTCATTAAAAATCCCTAAATCTTGACACCCACCTCCTATCTCACTATATAACATCCTCTTATTTTGGAAAGGTAACCCTTGTACATTTAATTCTAAAATCAGGTCTTAGTTCTAAGGTACCCACATTCCAAGGTAGGCATTCTAAGAGGAAATGGGCAAACTCCCTTACAATTTCTCATTCCTTGTTATTATTTTGATCTGATTGTTTAAAACTAAAAACTTTTTCAACTTTAAATTTTAATGATTACTATTTTGTAATAATTAGCCATTATTTTGCTGTACCTACAACTACAGCCAGTTTGCTAAATTGTTGGATTACATTTTTTACATTTAATTTTATTATTTGTTCTCACCGAACACTAAGTCAATTGTGGTGGCAATACATAACAGCACATAATGAAGATGAAATACACACATCCATGCCCTAGGTGGAGAATGAAAAGCCACCTAGAGATTTGACCTGTGAACTCCAGATTGGTAGATGAGAATGTTACCCCACCACCACCAAGGCTGGCATTATTACATTACATATGAGTGTCATAGTGTTTATTGTGAAGCTAGAAAATTAGGTATATTTAAAGGTTTTCAAATAAAAAAATCACATGCAAATCCTCTATTTGCATTTGATAAATTTATGTGGTTCTAACTGATGTGTTACCTCTCACATTAATGAAGACACAAAATTGTGAACATTATGCATTTAAATAGAAATTATATGCAAAACTTTAGTTATTGCTTTGCTAGTAGACCTAAAACTTATTGCATGGATAACTTCGATATGGACAGAAATAACTTCGAGGAAATACACCTTGGAAATATACCAACATTCATTTTAAAAATACAGATAAAATAACGAACATTTGAATTATGAAAAATAATTCATAATTTCATAAAATATTTCTCTCAAAATTGCCCTCTATTAATTAATAACTGTGATACTTGGAAACTCTGAATTCAACAATAATCTGTTATTCATGTTTTACTTATGTGAATTTTGGGTTGATAGTATGCAGCTAAGATATTCAGTTTTTCCTTTGAATCTCAGTGATTGCATTTAGTCATTTTTCCACCAGCATATTTCATCCTTTTATATGTTTTCTTATATTTTTTAGCAAAAGTAGAAGAAGAATTACGAAGGGGTCCTCTTACTGTTGAATTAAACAATTTAGATGAATGTAAAATAACAAATACAGCTGATGCAAGTGATAATAAGAAGATATTAAATGGGTAAGTACCTCTCCATTATTTTTATTTATGAAAATATATGGAACAAATACTGGATATTTATTAATGAAGACCTTTGAAGTCATCATTGAAAAATCTCCAGTATGCTAATCATTTAAATGCTTTAGCAATGCCTTTTTGAAATTACTAGTAAAACATTAAATAATGCAAAGAATTATGAATTCATTTGGAATTAAAAACTTGTTAATCCATTGAAGATATCTAAAGAACATAATTAGCTGAAACCTAAGTTGTGTCAAATAAAATATGTTGATTTTGTTGGATGTACCTCTTTTCCTTTTCTTAATGTATGTATTTAAATAATAATCTATTGTCTTTCAATTAAAGTATCATCCTTCCTGGATGATGGGTTCTTGGCCAATTATTTAGTCATAGTACATAATTTTTAAAAATATTTTCAGCAGATTAATGTAAAAAGAACTTTTTTTAGAGAAAACTTGCTGTCTAGGGTATTTTTGTTTCCTTGGATGGTAAAAGAGGTATGGGAAAAGATGGTGAAAGAGACATGATAAATTCTTAAGTCAGTAATAAAAGTGGTTAGAGTACCTCCAAGTCAGTCAGGTTCACTGGCAAGCAAACTAGTTTGTCATTCGGCCAAAGGAAATTTTTCAAAGGCCTTGTTGAGAGCTTCAGAGGACCAATATGAAAAATTTACCTAGTATGAAGCTCACCTAGAAGAAAATGAAAGTAGTGAGATTCTCAAAAAGTAGGAAGGGTAAGACAAATATGAGAGAATAATTTGGAACAAATAGTGAATTTACTAATTCAGGTAGATTCTTAGAGGTAAATGGACAGTGGCAAGGATATTAGAAGAAAAGAATTGGCTAAGGTTGCCTTTGTGGAAAGGAAAAAAGTTTATAAGAGGAACCTTAAATAAGGACTTGAACTAAAGGTTAGTGAAAACCCTCATATGGAGTGCAATATTAAAAAAAAGAGAAGGAAACTAATGAAGAAGTGCTAAGAATGGTAAGAGAGGAGGGAGAGGCAATTGTTAAGAGAAAGCCAAAGAAGACAGGAAAGGTGGATGGAAGGGATACTCGATGCGATGGGTTGATGAAGACTGTAATGGAGGGTAGAATGTTGGGTACACAAGGTAAAGATAGTAAATCAATAAGTATTTGAGATAGAAGAGTGTAGTAAGTAGGTAGAGTTGAAGAGAGATTTGTGATAAGGCAGGGCTAGGTAGTTGTATCATGGAGTTCATCAAAAACCTACATTTACCAGTCTGGTAGATTGCCTATCATCATAATTTCTTAATCGCCTTATAATATTTATAAGTATTAAAATGAATATGTAGTTAAGACCAGAAATTAATAATTAATGCTCTCATTTAAATAAGGCATTTGGTTGGTGTATTCATCAGCATATCCAAAGAAAGATAAACATCTTAAGTTATGTTCTTTGTTCTTTTGGAGAGTATTGTTCCAAAATGTTATCAGTTACTAGAGCCTACAGTTAATAATACTTTATAACAAATTTATTTTAAATCACCATATTGTATATAATGTAGAATAAATTGAGGAGTAATTCATTATATACATACATATTCTTCAGAGCATAATAATCATTACTTTATTTGTTGTAAAAAATATGTTATTAATAATTTGATTTTCCTTTTATGCAGTAGACACCCATTAATTGTAATGTTTGTTGTGAAAATTCAGAATTGTTAGGGCACTACTATTTAAAGATGACTGACAGTACATTAACTTTAATTCTCCAATTATGCATTTAAAAATTCCTATTCTCATTTCCAGAGTGATCTTACCTCATGGTCCAAAAAAGAAAAACCAAATGTATGTGGAAGCTAAGGTTACAGAGAAGGATCTAAGTGATTCCTTGACTGCTGCAACATTTATATCAGTGGTAAGCACATAATACAGCCATAAGTACTATCTTTCTTTTCATATACCTCCAAGATCTTGCTTTCCTAACACCCTCACATCAGTCAATTCATTGATTTTAGAATAATATTCTTACTTATTCCGTCTTATTCAGTTCTGCCTAACCTTTTATTCTCCTTGATTCATTCAAAAGTGTTTTCCTTTACTAGATAAACAAGAAGCTAAAACTGGTTAAATGCTATTCTTTGGAAAATTTTATTCTGAGTCACTGTGTCATAAATGTACCATAGAAATTCTGTACTATATCGTGAGGATCGGCTCTTTTCTTACATTGATTAAATTATTATTCACAAGTAAGAACCCTTCTCAAAATTAGATTCCCAGCATTTAGATTTTTTTTAGTATGTTTAGTTTAGTATGTTTGTTTTTTCCTTGTGAGAATAAGTAATTGAAGGGAGTTCACCAGCCACTTGTACTTGATACACATGAGGATGCAGTTTAAATAATTCCTAGATCCCCAATTTGCTACCATTCCTGGTTATGATTTTTGTTGACCCTGCCTGATAGAAGGGAAAGGCCAGTTTTACTTAAGGGCTCTGTTCAGAAAAACCCTGTAAGACTAGCGTCTCATGAGGGTCTCTGGCAAATTGATAATCAGATATTGTTTTCGTGCACTCTAATTAGGCAGAAATTGTCATGAGTAAAAAATCTCTAGAGCTGCACTTTATTCAATTCTTATCTCTTAGATATAGATTGTGGCTTGTTGTACCCTTATTCCTTCATTATCCTGGCTTTCACATTCAAAAGTGATGGCAGACTGGGTTAGCCTGGTGGGTAGTGTGCTCGCCAACTAACCCAAAGGTCACGGGTTCAAGTCCTGCCTAGGGCAAGGGTGTTGCGTTTGTGTAGATGGGTTTTTTCTATGACTTGAATAGGTGCGAAATGACCATAGCCATCAAAGCACTCTATGAAATACTATTACTGCAAAAGTAATGGAAACACTTTATTGTTGAGTAGCTTAGAAGTTGTATAACATCATTCTTAAACTCGATTGTCTCAAGCTTGACAGTGTGGAAATTCATCTTGACAAAATAAGAAGACTGTGTAACTTTCCTCAATTTTATTTCTTTGATATGACTAGTTTTGAACACACAGGTGTCATCATCAAAGATCAGTATCTGATGATGAAGCCTATGCATTTGAAACTAGTCATAACAAAGAAATAAAATTATGGAAAGTTACACAGTCTTCTTCATTTGTCAACATCATTCTTTTTAATCATTTTGAATCTTCTTCTAGTGATTATAAGTAGTAATAAAAAAAAATAACGATTTGCAAAAACTCGGTGAATGAATGATGTGTTTAAATCTCTGTTCTAATCTAATGTTGATATGCCAACCTTGATAACCATGCTTTTGTTTTCCCTATTGTTACTAGTAAATCTCAACAAATCCAGTGTTATCCATTCATGGAAATTTTCATTGTAATCATTTGGCAAGCACATTCATTAATATAACTCTTCACTTAATTATGTTCTACTCAGAATATTATAAAACAAAATTTTATCACCAGAACATTCTTTACACAACAGTGTTCGAAATTGAAAACTTTTCTCTAAATTATGTAGATTTCATCTAGTTTCTCAATAATTGACAACCACTTCCAATTTATACCTTTTGTCTACTCTTACTGAACCCCATAGAATATTCCTGTATAACCTCATCATTAACATTTCTCCATGGTAGGGTGGAGATAAACTGACGCTCTCACTGC
>WURS02000014.1:2269120-2296504 GCA_011762765.2 Rhinocypha anisoptera | reverse complement strand
CGAATCCCGCCCAGGGCATGGATGTTGTGTTTGTCCAGATGGGTTTTTCTATGCAGTGAAGAGGTGCGAAATGACCATATGACCGTCGAAGCACCCTATTTAAAAAAATACTACTACTACGACATCCCTAAGAAGAATGGTTCAATTTCACAAAACAGTAAGATGCATAAATGAAGATGGAGGTGGCAGTCAAGAATGAAGACACGGTCACAAAAAACAAGAAATTATCACGTGAGGACATTTCTCTTTGCACGAAGATATATATATAGATATATATTACAAATCCCGTCTTATTGCGAAGTGATAGAATTTTTTTTTACCAGGTTCGTCGACGGCTATGGTCATTTAAGCTCTTCCTCAATCGAAGAATAATCCCTATTACACAAACGTAACACCCACGTCCTCGGCGACTTTGGGTAGCCGGGTATCGCGCCACCCTCCAGCTAGTCTGGCCGGAGTCTTGCCACGGTGGATCGGACTACAGGCACAAAATCAGAGAGATACACTGTAAAACGGATAGATTTAGTGTATCATTTTATATCAGACGGTCGATGAACGGAACAGGTAGAAGAGAATGAAGATGTGAGAACGAAGACGAAATTTAGGATAGTGGTCGTCTTGCATCTATGCTTCTTAAGTTTTCCTATTATTCGTAAAGTTCCTCCGTGAGCTTTCGATTATTTTTGCACGTACGATGTTCGTGTAATAAATAATTTTTCCACGCGTACCCTTTAGTGTTCCCTGTGACCTATTCGCGTGAGCACGTTACAAACAATGGCTGAATCCCTTGCCGCGGAGTCTGACAAGGGTTCGGCCGCCGCTGCGACGCGCCCTAGCGGTGGCCAGCAAACACATTCGTAGACGCGGACGTACTAGAGGCAGTAGAGATATCGCAGACAAGTTCCCTATCGGAGAAGTCCCCGGCGAATAAGCTTTCGAAACAATCCGATGGAGGAGACGGCTAAAGTGAAAAATGAACGATTAAAGAGAAAGCGTCCCCGAGAAAAGAACGATTTTTCCCAAATATAATGATGATGAACTCAACAAAAAATTGTTTCCCTGGTCTGCTGGATTCTAGCCACAGGGACGCGTGCTTCCCCGTACGACGCCGGGGGCTAGGCACGTCTCACACAAATGTCGTGGGAAACGGAATATGGGGAACCTTTAATTGGTGGCAAACTCAATAATGCGAATTTTCAGACGTTCAAGCTAAATGTCAAACTGCTACAACCATTTTTTTTGCGAATTACAGGACCGGATGGAGAAGTTTGGGATGGTAATCAATACGTAATAGGAGAGACAAACAAAACAAAATAATGAGGATTCAGACAAGTAGAGAGAATACAATAAGTAAATGTTTAGGAGTACACAAGTTAGATACCTTAGTTGGCATACTTAACATCTTGGAGAAGGCGGGGACATAAAAGTAGGAACATTAGAGAAATATTTGTTGGGGAAGTTAAATTATTATAAGAGAAAACGAATTGGTTGAAGGAGGCTTACATGATACAAAAAAAGTGAAAACTCTCGTCTGAAGTGTAGAATTTAATGTTTCTTAAGCTTGATCACAAAAGGCAAAAGATAGAGACAATGTGTTGATGAATTAAATGGACATTTTGAAGAGAAATGAAGATTTTGTTTCGGAGATGGTGTGAGGCATTACACAAGTAGTCCATGGAAATAAAGAATCGCATGACACTGTGGGAAACTCGAAGAAAACTTGAAGTATGGCTTTTGGAAAATCCATTAATTTTTTATGCATCTTTAAGTAGAAGTATTTTTATTCGTATTGTGCTTCGACGGCTATGGTCATTTCGCACTTGTTCAAGTCACAGAAAAAAATCCATCTGGACAAACATAACTCGCATACCTTGTGCAAGACTCGAGCCCGCGACCTTTGGGTTAGTCGGCGAGCACGCCACACCCACCAGGCTAACCCGGTCGGCGCGCGTCTTCAATATATTGCAGTTTTTGCTCATTGCGATGTTGGTGTTTCTCTAAGTTACACCGTAATTAAATGGCCAAAACGTGGGCGTCGTCAGCTGAATGCAGCTACGCCCCACATAGAGATTTAATGTGTAGAGTGAGACTCCAGGCTGCGCAGTAGAGAGAGAAATCCATCTGCCATCATTGAAACCACGTGACTTTTACGCGGTGGCACGCGATTGGTTTAAACATAAATTTTATACTACACGCCGAACCATTTCACACTTATTGCTGTACACTATAATCGCAAATTCAAAATTTAAGAAGCACAGGATTTCATATTCAAACAGGAAAATCACGAATTTTCTATTCAATAAGTGCCACAAAGCTTTATAAAACATTGTGTAAGCAAAATCTTACTCAAGTTCACGAAACCAATATTGTACAACCAATTAAAAACATGAAAAAAACCACAAAAAATTAAATTTCTAATTAAAATTTATGTGATGGTCCTGTTATTGGATTAGGATTAAGTAATTCCCCGAAAAGAGTACTCACTTGGCATTTTACTCCTACGGAACTCTTAATATAGATCAATAAACAAAAGATGTGGCCATAACAGAAAAGTCATCTTGACTTAAGTCACGTGACCAATGATTGCACAATGCGCAGTAGCCAACACTCGCCCCACCTATTATTATAACTCTGTGACCTCCCTACCCAAGGAAAAATGAATTACGAATAAACATTAAAGGAAAAGAAATGGTGAAATCACAGATAAAAGTTTTTTTACTAAAAATATCGTATTTAAAAGACGTCAACAAATAATGCAAGCGAGCATGCTTTACTGACTCCACATATATGTATATATTTCCTTATCGATAGAAATGTTTCTTATTCAATAGATCTGATTCTTTCCTAAAGGCTTCATGCCCTGCCCTCCATGAGAAAATATTTGTTGGTTCCACAGCAACTGCTGTGGAATCAACAAATATTTTATCAGTCTCCTAAATCGGCAACTGATACCCTAACCCGGTGGAAAACCCAAGAAAATTTCACCAGATTTTATTAATAATTGGTCATTAACTCGATGGCCACATACTGATGTCGTGATTTTTATCAAATGCAAACCGCACACTCAGACGTACGCGACTAGAGGGCCGTGGATCTCCGCCGGTAGCCAGAGGAGCGCTCTCATCTCCGGCTGTCCTTGGCCTTTCTCTCGCTCCCGGAAAGGGTCCCTCGCGCGCCGCCGACGACCCAAATCCCTTCCTCCGGTTTTTTCCCTGACGAGTGTGGAGGCCACCGTTTCTCGGAAAGGAGGAAGAGAATCTCTCTCTCGTGACGTGCTAGGAGTTGGGGAGGGAGGGAGATCAGCTTCTTCACGTAAATTTCCTGGAGCAAGAAACGGAGACGGGTGAGAGAAGTTGGAGGCAAGGATGCAATCATGAAAAATCATCTTCCCTTTGTGCGCACAAGAATATCAGCACAATTAAGCTAAGTTACATGAAGGAGTGAATGTGAGGTAATACAGGAATTTAGGCTGAATATAAGGCTGAGATTCTATATTTAAATGCAAATGTAATAAACTATTAACATAAGATACTACTCATTCACTTAAGACTGGCATTATAACTTAAAATGGTTATAAAACATAATTCTGAGACCACACCTAAAGACCAATTTACTCGTAACACACACAAGAATAAGATTTTGTGCAAGAAAACTTAAGTGGAACATGATATTGCTTCATATGAAATGACATAAAAAAATTTTATTTGACAATATATGTATTATAGTTCAGTTGAACTCATGAGGGTGAATTAATAGTTCTCAGGCTCGACCATGGCACATCAGTACATATTTTTTTAAAAGTTTCTATGTCTGTCAATAGTATGCAAGACCTTCAATCCTTTGAAATAAAATCATGGTACACATTACCTCCAGCTATCACATGCCCTTCAAAATTTCTATCCCAACTAATTTTCTTTTTAGTCTCAATGCCATATTCAGTATTTTCTGTGAATACCCAAGCAGGATTTCATTTTATATTAATTTATTACAGTCATTATCTACAAATTTATTTTAACCTTCCCCATAGGGCTATTTCCACCTTATGTTCTTAGAAACAATTCAACCACAGCACAAAGAGTAGTACATCTCATGTTTTGTACATAAAATTCCTTTAGATACCTACCACTAACAATTCATTTACACCCAATGTTTCAATAATACATTACTTTAAAAACTAAAACATTCCTTAGAAGAGTGCAATTATGCTTATACTTCAAGTTAATGTGATTACAAATGAATGAGATATAACAATGATTTATTATACAACAGCCAATATTCAGGATGTGGAAAAATTAGCAAATGAAAAAATACAATAGCATATATAAAAAAATAAGGTGTAAAACTTTATTTGGTTAATGAAAATTAAGCAAATGATTTGTAAATAGACTTAAAAGTGAATGAATCATCACAATTAATGCATTGAGGGGTATGAAGAAAAACATACTACCAAAACTCACCTTTCACTGCAAAAACCCCGACCCATTCCCACTTCCTTTGAGTTCATCCCTTGCCTCACACACCATACATGGTGGTAAGGCGGTCCTTAAGATGGGGAGGAAATTGATCAGAGAACCGCTTCCAATTCTCCTCACCTACTTGAGTCTTAAATCCATGAAGAATCTAAAAGAAGGATGAAGTTTCGACTTTAAAGACTGTCATAATTTCAACTATCTCATCGAGTACTGAATTGCTTTTAACAGTGATCAATATTCAAAATTAGTAACCCAGAAAAATGAATCAATGATTACATAAAATAATATGCTTGTGCATTAACGATGAATGCAAGAATGGTCGAGCACAAGAGTTCATTAAGGGAACAATTATTCTGACGAATGATAACTTAAAGTTAATAGCATGTAATAATGCCAATAAACTAGACACTGTAGATGATGATACTAGTCACCATATGAACACAAAATTAAATTTGCTAATTTTTTTTACATATAAAACATCAACTAAAAACATTTTTTTTCTTTGGGAAACAATGGAGTTTCTAATGAACAAAGGATTAATTCATCTCTGACAATCTGATTTCTTGCTGGGGCTTTTTGTTTAAAGTCAAGGAAAGATGCTATAAAGATGAAATATTATTTAATGGGAATGATGATAAATCTCATCTTTTGACAGTAAAAATTTTGGAAAGCTGAAGATTACAGTCGAAGGCAATAAAAGTTATAAACTCTTGCTTCTCAGAAATTGGACATTTTAAAACTATTCCAAGCCCCCTGAAAGAAATCAAAATTTCATCATATAAATGTTGACTAGATGAGCAAGTACACTTGCACCAGGCTTTACATTCAAATCTTCCCCTCCTCCAAATGAAGCCATTAGTACGGTAGACAGCCCAAATAGTGCTATAATATACACAAGCATCTTGGTTTTGACACTGCAGTACAAAGCCTTTGAATATTTTGTGAATGAAAAACGTGAAGTTGAATAATATCAGGTACATGTTGATGCATATTTAAGATTTAATAATTCTTGAAAATGTAATGAGAACTTAGAAAAGAGAGAGCAGGCCAAAGGCCACGTTCGTGTCGGCAATCGAGTAAAGAATACTTATTCTGTTTCACACAAAATTTATCAGTGAAAAACACATATTTAAAGAAGTAACTTCCAAATTTCTGTATTGCTCTGTTTCAAATGGAGTAACGGGTAGAAAAATGCTTGTCATACAGCAACACATCAAACCATGAATTCTGAATAAAAAGAATCACAGAAGCAATATAACACACCTTTTCAATCGTTTCCTTCAAGTCTGGTTTTAGGGTGACCCATGAGGCTACGGCATCACAGAAAAAGATAAAGTCAGGAACAACTCCAGCTGGGTTTACTGAGATCATCTGGCAAATGCCACGGAATGCACTGTCCTTCTCTTCATTGTCCCTTATGTTGCGCAGTGATGTGCACCTATTTATGTTTTTCAATCGAGGACATTAAGAAAACCATAATTTAAGTTTATAATTTCTCCAAGAGGAGATACTGAAGATATGGGAGCAAATCTCTCCCAAGCACTTCCTTATCTCCTTTAAGAGAAAAAGTAATAATATATTAACCTTTTACAACATACAGCGGCACAAAAAGGCTCATGACATTGTGATATATAACCATACTTTATGAAAGTGTAATTTTACTTTACATAATTTTACTTCAATGGTCCTCATCAATGCCAAAAAGCAAGTTTATGAAAGCAGCACTCTTCTAGTATTCAAGCCATTTCTCTTCAATAATAATGGCATTAAGAATAGTTTTTCTACTAATCCTAGAGTTTAGAAAGGATTTACATTGCTTAGATCATTTTATTTACACATACCGTCAACACACCATTTACACATACCTCAAGGGAAAATGAATCACCGATTGAGTATTACTTTACTGCAAGGAAACCAGATTGTGTAACAGACAGTGTTAACCTAATATGACATAGAAATCATTTAATTCCATATGCACTTTAAGTTTGAAAACTATGCATTTACAGTATTTTCTCCAACATTTATGTACCTAGTGTAACAGAGAGATCTACGCAGGAGATATGCGTATACAATAATGCACAGCCTACACACACCTATTAGAATAACGCAACTTGATGAAGGTGATTGTCTTCTTGAAAACCCCATTAATTTTAAATTAAAAAATAAGATTTCAATCTATAGTGCTAAAAACTAAATGTTGTATTGAAAAATACAAAAAATGGGATTGAAAAACAATAAGATGTCAAGTTTCAACTCCTAAAGACTAAAAGCCTAAGACAAATGCAGAGTTGAAGCACGATCACTGGCATGGACAAAAAAAAATTCCAGAATCACTAACTCCTAATTGAATGGACATTGAACTAGCTTCAAATCACAATAATTCTACAAAAAGGAATATTAATGCAGCAATGGATGCCTAGGTGATCAAAAATTTTTTATGATTCTACTATGTCCTCAAAAAAACTTATTTTTAGTGTGCTCTTGAAAATCATTTATCCAAAGTATTAATGCCAATTTAAAAAAATTACAATCACATTTTAGGATCTGGATAACTTCTATGCAATCAGAGATTCAGTCACCATATGAAAATAAAAAAACATGAAAAAATTAAATATACATATTTACTTCTTAAGTATAGACAATTGTTAACTAGATCACATTTCCTTTGCTCCTACAAAAACATTTACCTATTACTCAAAGTATACAAGTTTACAGTGGTCTTGAGGTTTCACAGTTCTCACTAAACTCTTAATAGTACAATTTATAACACTACTACTGACAGTTGAAAGTAAAAATACATTTAAAATTCAGAAAACCATTTATGTAAATATGTACAACATGTATATGCATGTGAATGGTGTGTATGATCGGGTGAATGGTTGTATCGTTGTTTGTATGGTAGTGTGTATTGTATGTTGCTGTGTGAATGGTTGTGTGTATATATATATATATATATGTCTGTATGTTTTCTTTTATTATTTTATATTTATAATTTTTTTGCTATATAGCAGGGTATGTTTGTACATAGGTATCATTATAATTATAATCTATTATATATCGGTATGTAATTTTGTGTATTTATGTATATATGTATATTTATGTCTGTTTCTATAGTAATTTACAAAATCATTATTACACAGAGTAGCTATTATATCAGTAGGTTTTCACACCCCCCTTCTTGTGTGGGTGTTTTCCTGAAGTGGGTTTTTCGTCAAGAATAACAGTCAGCTAGTCTTAAATTTTCCCCCCACACTTGTTACATGGTTAGTAATTATAGTATAATTTATATCCTGTATTATTATTTTATTTTGTAAAATCTGTCACATTACTTTCATGTAACATTATATTTATGACAAGGGGTTAGTTGGAAAAAGGGACTATTTAGTCTCTATCTCGGCCCAATAAAGACATTTTATTATTATTATTATGGATAACTTTACTATTAGGTCACATCCTCTTATCAAGTTGTCATAAATTTGGAATAAAAGTATGATGCAACATTATGAAATCTTTTATTTGTCGGTCTGAATGACAGCCTTGTTTTTTTTTTCACAAGTTTCTCAATTCCACATTTCAACTCTATTACCCCATTTAATTAAATGGACTATCAAAAAATTTGGCACAGCAAAAAACCACCACAGTATTCAACCCTGAGGTTGGTTTGATTGGTGAGGGTCGGGAGCTCATCCAGTACCAAGCCCAATAGCGTGTGAAAATTCACAAAGGGGTAATAAGGAATACCTGCCAGTTGTTTTCAGATACCCAGAAAATCAATCAGCTTGGGTCTAGCTGGAGTTGTCCAGAGGCATAATCGGGACTTGAACCCGGGCCCTCTATTCAGTAGTCATGTCATCCACTCACTGGACTACCATGCTGCAAATTTACATGTATGCAAAGAATAATGTGTGTTGTAATAGTTGGAGTAAGCTACTGTTAACCAGTGTATGGAGAAGATTTGTTTTGGTGCTAATGACCAGTTGGGAAAATTTAGTTTAGGCAAAGAGAAACTTACCATTTAACCAGTAATGGTGTATAACAACAAGGAACAATAATGACAATTTAATTAACTAAGTGATCCTTGAAATTAGTTGCTGATTATCATTCAAGTTATAGTGCGTAGAAATTGAAATATCCCCTCATGAAATCAAATGACACATTATATAATATTGGTATATAATAGACAATGGGAATTAAAATCATGAAATGCAATGCATTAAATGCAACATTTCCAATGGACTTCTTGATATGAGAAAAGATAATTGCAGTTAAGTTTCCATACAACATACTTTTTCATGCTAACATTCATTATATTTGAAGATAGCGTTATAAATTTAAGGACATTTATTTTCTCTGGCTTCAATTAATATAGATGCCCACCATATTTAACTTCTAACCTGAATTAATGGAGTCACGAGTCACATTAACCAATTGAAGAGGAAACTTTCTCAGACTCATAACTCATGAGTATGAGATATATATTTAACTCTCTGAAGAGCATTTTAATTATACTGCTGAATTTTTACAGCATTCCTGTCGATGACTCTACTGATTGAAAGAAATTTGCTACATTATTGTCTATAATGTAGATGATGGTACTAAAATCAATTTAGATAAAGGCTCAGACGATTAAGGAATTGAGATGTGTTTGAGTTGAGACAGTGGATTCATGTTGAGAGAATTTGAGTGCCTTATTACAGCTTAAATGAGAAAAATGATTAATAAAAAAAATCAGTCACACTTTAGAATAAGTTTAGTGATATTCTCCTTTGATTTTCAAAAGACACAATGACATTATCATGTTTAGCATTGATTATAAAATCAAAATTAAGACTAATCTGTTTGGCCAATCTTTATCAGCTAGTGTTATTTCTGTACAAAAATAAAGGAATATCTTATCATATTTTTTAAATAAGAAGATTAAAGCGATAAATGTTGTAGTACTTCCAACTGTCAAGTACTTTATCAACTATCAATCTTAATTATGGTTTTGCTAGGCTTATTCTCTACTTTTCCAAAATCTAAAGAAGAGTAGTTTTACCCATTTTAGTTTTTTTTTATGTACATTATCATTTGAATAAAGATTTTCTAAGGTACAACAAAATTATGAAATTGTAATATTTTACTCATAAAATTCCCAGCTTCCGTTCAGATTTATTTACCCAAAGTCCTTTAAATTCAGTTCACAGAGGAATCAATATAATAGATGGGGCTTGAGCATTTTCTGTCCAATGAATTAATCTTACCCAATAATATAGAATTAGCAGTAGGCCAACCAGTTAATGATTAATATATCCAGGGTTATTATAACTTATATATAAGTGACCATGTGATTTTACCCTTAGCCCAAGTTATTTGGTCTTAATACCTTTCAAAGCTATTGTAGGCTAAATTTCATGCTCATAAATATAGCAGTATGGTGGGTGCTATGATTTGATCTAATCAAGGGATGAAGGAGGGAGAGAAAACTGGTAATAGTACAACAATAATACATCTTTATTGGTGCAAGAATGGGAGTTTAACAGTCCCTTCTTCCACCTAACCATCTAATCACCCTATTTGTAGATGAAATTGATTTAAGTTAGCTTTTCCTTTGAAATTAGAGTCACTGTTGATGAAAATGCACATGAACTAGCAGCACAGCCAAAACATGATGTGAAAAAATTAAATCTTTGATGGAAAGCATAGTTTTCATTTTTTCAGGATGGTAAGATATAGAGCACTGATTGTGCAAAATTGTCTTGGTGATCTTATTCAAGCACAATGAATTTCAAGGCAGATTTAAAAGATAAGTAAAATTGTTGATGGAGCCGCATCAAAAGAATGTATTATGTAAAAAATATTTCATTGAAATGATAGTTTCCAAAATGACATTATTATCCTACTAGTAAATTTTATTTGTAACCAAATTGAAAAAAACACCAACACAGGCTGCAACACTTCGGAGCAAGTAAAGGCTACTGGAATTGGGCCAAGTGTAAATATGAAAAAAATTGAAAGTATTCATATGAGGAAAATCAAAGAAAATATGAAACATAATTGACCCCACAGGCAGTTGCTTATGTATGCATTTTGCTTTCACAAAAACCAATATTTTGTTTGCCTAAAGTAAATTTGTATTTGAGGAATTGTATTCAACAGAAATATTTCTAGATTCTGAAAATGCCATATAAATAAGCTCCCAACATAAGCAATATCAGTTCTAATTTACTACCCTGCAAATGGATTGTGAACATTAATGAACCCTATTTCTCTCATTCATCTTTGCAAGAAAATGTAATTGTCTTTGGCTTGAAGTGCCTTTAATTATATTTTCAAAGATTTTGTCCCTTTCAGCTTAAGTGCTACTTCAGTTTATTTTGTCCATGTTTCCTTTTGCTGGTTTATATTATAATGGCCAATATCCAAAGTTGGACTGGTATGAATGAAAGTTAACATTAAAACATTATTGTTTCAGACCTAATTTGCTGGACATTCAAGATATTCATAATGAGTATATTATTATGAGACAAGAAACTTTTCCAGTTACATTACATGCTTCATGGATACAATCAATTTTGCATTATAAGGCATCTTTTTAAGTTGCCATATTAGGCAAATAACTTATTAAAGTAAAAACGAATTTTATTAGTTTAAGTATATTGTGGAAAAGTATATATTGTGCATAAGGATCTTTTTGTTCAAATCCTGCTGTCATCGGGGGAACTAATTAGACCCATAGTATCATACAACATGAGACAATCACTAATCATTCCTATTATTCTCACAGGGATCACCTAAAAAAATTTTTATGAATAAAAATGGACTAATTTTATTTAGCTAATAAAATATATATGGTGCACCAATACTATAGTAAAACGTTGAGTGAGAAAAATATATTCCTTCATGAATAAACTAATCCAGATGGATTACTTCTTATGTTCTGCGAATAGACAATAGTTTTAAGTGTATGTTAATACTCTTTGGAAAATATTGTAAATAAATAAAATATATATCCCAATCAGCATGCAGATTAGTTTTATCAGATGCAAAATCAATTACATTTTTGTCATAATTAAATTATTGCCTCATAAAACTGAATAATACCAGAGAATATAAAGTACCAACATATCTTAATGCAGATCAGTTGAACCTGTAAAACAACCTTCGAAAGGATTAAGTCAAGCTTAATGAAATAATCTGATTTTTTATATCATTATATTGCTCACTTAAAAACTGTATATAGTGGTGAATAAAAAAATGTCAGAAAGGTAGAGGTAAATTATCTAATCCTAACTTCTATAACTTTCAGCAAAGTCTGTGGCAGTGAAAATGTCTGAATTATAAGGTGAGCAGGAATATTAGGAAATAAAGTTTAAATACAAACCAAAGAAATAATACTCATGAAGCAGAAAAGTGTAACATATTTTGGATAACTACTGAATGGCTGAATCAGCATCTATCAAAGTACATTTTAGAGGCAATGTGTAAAATGTTTACGTGAATGGGAAGAAATACAAGTACTGATTAACAAATGTTTTATAACAACAGCTAAGGTAGTGAAACCTTTAGCCTAAAAACATGAATTAACTACTAACTCTCACTTAAGCACAAAAAGGATGAAAATGTTCTAAATCACAATTAGCTTAAAGAACTTAAGTAAACAACTGGCTGAAATACTATTGATATGGATTTTATTCAGAGATAAATAAAGTGGTGGTTCTACACACAATGTCATGAGCACACATTAAAGAAATTTTTAGTAAATAATAGGATCGCAAGGGAAAAAATATTTTTCTATGTAATAAAAACATAGGAGCGTATTCTAAAAAAAAATAAAGAGGAGCTCACCCTCGTTTAGTTGACTAGAACTAGGCTTTTCACTGAGAAACTCATTATTGACTAAAGGCTTTCTCTGAGATGGAAACTAAAAAAGTCAAGTATGGATATGTACAAGGAACCACAAGAGGAAAAAGTGACTATCAAATAACAATATCTAAAACAAACATTTAGAAACAATTATGGGTCAATTATAATTTGGAAAATTAATGTTTTTAAAAAATTATCTTTGTGGTATTTTTATAGGCCCTTTAATGATTATTAATAATAAAATCATAGATAATAATAAGTTAGGATATTGTATGGTACATGCACATTTAGAGCTTTTGACTGTTCTTATACTTATTGAGAAAACTTAAAAAGCATAAAATTCCATTTAGTCTATCAATTATTTTTTTATCTGAAAATTCTAACTGACCCATAATATTGTTTGAAACTCAGGAAAAGCCTTTAGGGGGTTCCTTGTCATGGTGAAATTTTTTTTACCCTACCAAATGTGAGAAAGAGCAATTACAAATGAAGGATTAGTGAATTAAATAATTAAGCACTCACTTTATGTAACACAAAATGTAAATTACGTGACTTACAAACATAAAATTCATGTCAGCATAAATTTCCAAGTCAAGAGTAATACTTTTTGAGCTTTACAAAGAAGATTACTGAAAGGATTAACTATTCTTGTTAGAGAGAATACTGATTAGTTTAAATTAATGCATTCCCAAATTTACAGCAGCCAGAAAAATATACAACTTTTGCCATCACTCTTCCTCACAACAAATGGTAACTAACTGCAAACATTTAACAAGTGAAAAATTAAAGCAAAATTATAGTGCTTTATAACTACAATGGTAAATTGAAAATTATTGAGTATTTTGTAATAATGGTAATGATAATAAAAAGAAAAGGGTTACACACCACTGTCGCACAAACTGCTGTAACAGAGGAGCCACGTCATGGGGGCACACATAACCTAGCCGGCCAATAGTTATGGCTAGAGCGAGCGAGCAAGCGGTGGGGACAGAAGAAACCAAAAAAAAAGGGGAGAAAAAATACACATAAAAACTCAGAAACAGAAGAAATACACAGGCAAACATATAAATCCCTCTCCACAGTTTCTTCTGCCCAATGAATATACAATCAAAGGACCTAAAAAAACCATTTACATAACCGGCCACTAACTCCTCAAGAAACAATAAAAAAAATTCAGACAAAACACCCAGTGGGGAAAAAAATGAACGCATTTTGTTTCCATGGCATTAGATTAGAATGCATAACATTTGAATAGATATAACAGTGGACGGTGAAACATATGGGTCCAAGGTACTACTGAAGATTTTATATCATCTAACTACAGTTGGTTTAAGGCTGACCTTGCATAAATTCTATCTAAATGTGAAAAAATAGAGTTAATTAGCATGTTATATAAATTTTCAAACATCCAATTTTAGCCTAAATTGATCTCTTCTGGGGTCCAATCAACTGCACAAATATGCTGCAATTAATGAATGAAAAGAGGTCTAATAGAAGTGAGGGTTGATTAGGGTTTGAAAAAAAAATAAATCTATCAAAAGTGGACATGAATAACTAAAATTACAACAACAGCAAGCAGAATGACGTCTACAATAAATTTCAAAAATAAACACAACTGTTAATTATCTCCCCCTTTAAGCAGCCTGCTACAGGAGACAAATTATAACAGCAATGAAACACAAACATAATCCACACCCTTAAAGAGGCAGCCACCAAAATATCTGAAAACAACACAACTTGAAAATTTTTTTATCAGCATCTTTGGTAACAAAGTTAAAAAACAGATGCAATTCAAGGTTCACAAAGCATGAAAAAAAAATAAATTCACTCACAGCGTTATGCTTAAATTCTGTTGATTTCCTTCCATTTCTCAAAAACAAATGAGGTGGTAAACAAATAAATGGGTGCAAAAATTCACTTACCTACTCCATGCAACATGAATGGGAAAATAAAAAAAAATTAATTTCCACTAGAGCAATTTCTACAATGTGAGTCAAATAGGAACAAATACAAAATGGCCAAAAAAATCAACGTCAACATAAAAGAGTACCAATCAACACTTCTTTATCAAAAACAAAACGTTTGTCAGTTTTTCACACTGGGGTTCACCCCCAAAATGTCAACCAACGAAGAATAGAATTATCCTGGTTGAGAACACGTCTGTAAGAAATACCACTTGGCACTGAGAAGAGACAACAGATGTGAGCAAATGGACACAAAACAATAAAAACTGCCACACCTATTTACCAAACCTGAATTTTCTGAACACACACACACACTACAACAATTTTAATTCAGAACATTATCTATTCAAATCTTTTGTACTGTAAACTGAATCTTAAAGTGGGTGTCTGTACAAACATGGGGTTATTCGAGAAATGATATAGTTATCCCTTATATAATAATATAGTTATAGCCCCTCTATTTGTTCAGCTATGCTATGCCTACACATATGCCACCACATTGGTTAGCATTTTTGCAAGGACTTGACTTTGAAGAAGAATTAAGGGAAACCACATGCTTCATCAAAGTGAAGTGATCAAAAACACTCCCTAGGTTAAAGTATGTCAAAAAATTTTAATTCTGTTTCAGAAGCCCTGGGTGCCATCAAAATTTTTGGACATCATATTCTTAAATCAGTTTAACTCTCAAGTGAAGCAACTGCAAGGTCTGCCATGCATTTGATGAGCAATTGGCACAGAGGGGAACTACTAACTTTCAAAATTTAAAATTCAGATAGACATGGAGGCTTGCTTTGAGCTATAATATCCTGTCTATGTGTAATGGTCATTCAAGTAGCCCCCTTGTAATTATTATGCTGTGCTAAACGAAAACTTACTCTTCCATCTTACAGCAAAGCATGCATGTAAGTCAACGAGATAAAGTTTAACAATAATTAGATCTTATTGATTTTATTTAATACTGCATTTCTTTAGAGGGACTAATAGCATATGTATGGCCAGTTAACAACTTTACATCAGCAGGACATACTTCAGGTGACCAAATTTTTATAGTACCTAACCAAATCAGAACAAATCACAGAAATATTATTCTAATTTGAATATTGGGATTACAATAAAGTGAATCAACTGATATAGAAGTAGGGAATAGCAGAATGAGGAAAGAGAAGCCCAACTAAGCATGTTAAGTTTACAGTTTAAAAAGTTAGAAGTGGCAAGAAATTTTAGATTACTAAAGGAGCTTTCCATTAGCAGAAGTGTTTGACAGACAGCATAAAGGAACCAAAGATTTAGGCAATGACAGTATGGTTGAGAAGAAAGATTAATTACAATGCTGCTAACTGCAATGCAAATTTATTATGATGCAAGATGGAAAATGTCTTTAGCCTTTGACTAAATGAGTGAATGTGCACTATACTTACAGAAATAAACAATTGATTCAGCAGTATTTAAGCAGCCAATTGATAACTCATTTAAAGATCTTATATCTACTATCACTATAAAAGACTAACCAAGCAATGGAACACACTGGAGGCATTTAATACCAACAAGATAAAAGTGGTCAAACTCAATAGAGGAATCAAATCTTTTATAATAGATAATTATATAGATGGTCATGGTACAGTATTTTCTTGTACTCTCTTTTAATTGTATGAAAAATACCACCTGAACATGGGTATGCACAACTTAAAAATAAGGAAATCAATATAATTATTATGTATTTCCTATGAGGTATTGAGTAACTACTTAAAAAGTCATTTGAAAAAAGTGCTTCTATTCCTTCATTAAGAAAAGATATTATGCTATTCTTATTTCAATATTAATGGGACCAATGATAAACCAAATTAATTGTCTAAAAAAGGAAGGTACAGGAAACCCTTCACTAATTCTTTAAAATAATGTTAGGCAAGAGAAATATGCTCCTCTATGAACCCATCTGTTCTTATTGGAGACTTTAAAAGTAGAGACAGTAATTTTTTTGAAACTATTACGGCCGTATTCAAAGTTACGTTAGTCCGGGTCTAAGGCAGGTTTAAGGAAGTTAGACCGGCTTCAGCACTAAACCGGTATTCATAGTGTGGTTTTAGTGCCGCCTGTCGTTAGTCAGGCTAAGTTTAGTCCAGGCCCTGTTAAACCAATGATGAGTTGGTTTAGCAGTGAGACTAGCAGCATTAGTTCTATGTTAATGGTTCTCTTCCACGAGCTTTAGAAGTGTTTTAATTGCAGTAGGTGTTTTAGTAGGTTTCCATTAGATTACAGGCTTTGATTTAGTGAGGTTTTATATTTTAGGCATAGCGGATAATGATTTAAATAGTTAAAAAGGTTAGTAGAGTTATCTGAGTTCTTGGATAAATTAGTTTGTTGACATTGTTTGTGATTCATTTTAAGTTTCTTATTTGCGTTGTAATATTAGATATAGTCGGTATCATTAATATCATGGTTTATAATTTAGTTTGATTAAAAAAATAGCAACCTAATAAAACCTATGCAAATATAACTAACCTACCTTCATGAAATTAATACGAAAAAGGTAAACTAAATAATGCAAATCGATAATTGAGCAGTAACTGAGGCAGCAATGTGCACAGGAGTCCTCGCCAAAATGCGAAGAACGGATTCAAAATTATAGGATTGACGCTCGTCATTATCGAAAATGGCAGTTTTGCGACGTTGCCGAACGTTGAGTATTATCGTCACGGCGTAGTCCCGGTCTAAGTCAAGTCCCACGCCTAAATGCTCGAGACTAGAACTACGAATACCAAATTTTAGACCCGGTTTAAACCTCACTTAGACCAGGTCTAAGTAAAACCGCTTAAAACCCGGGTTTAACTCAGTACTTTAACTATGAATACGGCCGTATGGGACGGACGCACTACAAAATGCGAGAGCGATGATGCACAGCCCGTCGTTCTAATCTCAGATTTTCATGAGCGGCCAAAACTCGGAATTTTTTTTTTTTGTGTCCTGTGGAAGCGATGAAAGGAGTCGGGTGATCAGATCTGTCCGACAGGATCCTGCCGCCGGTACCGGTATTGCTTCCTGCTGGTCGGCCTTATCATCCTTCCCCCGTCTCTTGCTACGCCTCTGCCTCGGTCAAGGGAAGCCCGCGTTGTATATCGGGCAAAAAGAAAATAACTTCACAAACAAGCCACGACGATATCTTGATCCTCTCTTTTTTTTCCTTCCTCTCCTTAGATCGAAGGTTTTTGAAAAATCGCAAGATTCGTAAATCTCCAACTGGGTGGCGGAACAATGGCCTTTAAAAAAAAAAAAAAAACTTCCATCGACAGCCTTGGTTTGGGGCGGCCGTTTGAAGAGTAGTAGGAATTGTTCCTCTCCTTGATACCCATGGTTCAACCTCCTTATGGATTCTTTGTTTTTTTGGGAAGTTTCCCCCCGTTCCCTCCCCCCCGAACCCCTCAACAACTTACGCATGATTCTCTCAAAAGAGGAGATCGTCGACAGCAGACAAAAAACCCTCCTGCCAAGGTTGGCATGAAGATCCCCGTGACGATGAACGTACGCAGTATCGATGCGTGTTGTTGGCTCGTGGAAACGGAACGTCCAAACGTCGATACAAGGCCGAGATGTCTGATTTATTATTTGTCAATGGCGATTCATTATTATTTTTTTTTTTTTAAGGACTGCGTTTGGCTTGATACCGCGTGATCATGCCCTTGAGAACGCGCTCAGTCACGTGGATAAATATGGTTTCTCCGATTGTATTCCGCAAACCAAACGGGATCCGACGAGTTTATTCTTTCTCTCAAAAATTAAAAGTCAATTCACTTAGGTAATTAACCAATCTAATCGAGACCAACGAGGCGACGTCGGGTACAAGAGGGTAATTTCTTTCATCGGATCGTTCACACGCAAAAGCATGTTTCTAAGATGGTTTATCGGAGGAAGGGCGAGGGTAAAAAAGTGCCAGCGATTAAATCGTAACCAAAATGAAACGATAACGTCATCACTTGTAGAGTTCCGTGAACAGGGGAGTAAGACATCGTCCATTCCATCATCAACACACTGATGCATCTCCGCCAGAAAAAAATGTAAATTTTTCCCGCCATCATTCCGATTGATCTCAATCTAATTGGAAAATCGTGGTACGAAAATCGAATGGGCCCAGTCAAACAGGAGGAGTAAAAGAGCCCTCGACAACGTTCAAATTGGTTTGCGTGCTAATTTACAATTCAATTTAATTTAAATACATTTCCCATAATCAATTAAAGGTATTATTAAACGGGAAATTTTCCTTCGGACCCCAATATTGAGGAAGAAACCCATAAAAAGAATATGACTGCGAAGTAACAAGAAAAGAAGAGAGGAAAGATGAATTGTTTGCTACTTATTGGAAACCAGGATCCGTGAATACGTCGTGTACGTAATACCCTGCATAAGCCGCCGCAAGGGTGTGTGGCAGGACGTTAGTCAGCCATCAACAGACATTCATATATTATATATAATACACATGCAGAGTAACTACTTGCATGCAAATATTTCAATGACAAAGGAAAATACATGTCATGCGGGAACAAAACCAATTAACATTTAATTTTTAAAAAGATGCAAGATGTTATACATATATACACTAGTTACCCTAACTATTATCTCCGAGCATGTGGTGATATTTATTTTGGTCTCTAATTGTTCGTGGAAAAAATTACATTTTTATATATCTATCTGTTCGACAGTCTTATCTCTCTGATTTTACGTACGTGATCTCATCTACCCTTAGTATGTCGGGGCTCGTAATATATTTTTGACTTCTTCTCTGAAGTGATCTCCCTGAAATCTGCGTAATAATTTTTACCTGCACTTCAACCTACGCTCAGCGAGTGGCTCCCAAACTAATTTTTCCGGATATTCAAAACCTGGGGTATCTGTGAGTTAAGTGTTTCTTAGGAAAACGTACAGTTAGCAAACATTTTGCGAGCCTCGTGGAAGCTTTAAATCCCATACTGCTAACTAGTGAAATTTTAAAAAATATCATGTCAGTTATCTAAAATGTGATCACTAGGGAAGCACAGAAAACATATCACGATCTGGACGCCTCATGGAATAAGATTTTTTTCCGGTTAAACTCTGTTTCTACTAAATGCGGCACTACTAAGCTTCTGAGCTACATAGTGAGAAAACCCAACTTAAATTATTCTCTTAAATCCACCAACCCTCTTCCGATTCCCATCCAACAACTCCCCTCTCCCTCTCATACTTCCCCGTATAGCCGTCCCCGATGTTAAGACATGACCCCTTGTTCGTTCAACTCCTTTTCTTACTCACCCAATGATGGCGTCCCTATCTTGCTCCAGTTTTACCGTTTTCAACCCAGGACCCGAGAACTTGCCTATATCTATCATTCCCTTACTTTCAATACCCCGTGTTTAAATATCAGTCGCTAACCCATCATTCTCTTTGTTAATCTCTCTCCCCTCCCCATTCCCCATGCCAACCTCTACCCTCCGTTACTCCCTCCCCTATATATCACACCATTATTATCATCATCATCAGTACTTCAATCCGAAGATTGGTTGACTGCAGCCCTCCATCCTTTCCTATCTAGTGCTAGTTCTCTTACTCCTTGGTAGGTCTTCCGTCTAACGTCTCTAATAATTTTCCCTATATATTTGTATATTAAACATATTAAAAATATGCTGAACTCTCTGATTTTTCAACTCATATGTATGATTATATTAGGTGCCGGGAATCGAGAAGGGAAATATCGCCACTTGAGTTGACAAACACTTTTATTTACCTCTAAAATGTTCAATTCCCCTCCAAATTTGGATAAAGATATTATAAACATACTCATTTAATCCTTATCTTAGGCCAATCAAGCGAAATAAAATCATAAATTATCTTTTACCTTAAACGATCGTTCAGGAATCAACGATTTCGAATGTTTCTTCATGCATGAATGTAACATTCTAATAGATACATTGATAAATTCTACTCAATCAATGGTATATTTGTTTCAGAAATTAGAACCCAACTAAACTAAGTCATTCACCATTTTAACCGTTGAGTAAACAAGAAACGACTTCATGTAACAGAACGTGATTCTCCAAGCGTGTCTTATCACGAACGCCCTCATGACCCCCACGCAAATTCTCTCGTGCCCCCGAAAATAGCGAAAGAGAGATACTATCGAATTCTCTGAGCCTTGAGATGTTCCGACAATTAGCTCTGATAAACGATTCCACCGTTCCAGAACAAAGAATAATGATTATGAAATACAGATACAGACTGGGATTTAGAAAGTTATTTCCCCATAGAAAATGGCTACCGCTTCGAATTTTATTCAAAAGATTTTAATCACTCGGGGAGACAAAATTTTCAATTATAGAGTACTTTTTAAACAGTAGTTTAAAGTAATCAGTAGGAGATGCTAAGTCACGCACTTCAGAATTCACATTGGACCTGAAAATCTCACGTTATTAGCAGTTAACTGCCTTTCAATACGGAAAAACACCGTACATTGTGAGCATTGTCTGACCGAGTATTGACACTACTAAACTGTTAAGAATCTTCTTATTTAAATAAAATACATTTTATTAATATCTAACAATAAAATGAAAAAAAAATAATTTTCATTGTTACTACTTCCCGTGATGAGCAATAATGGCTTTGATATTTTTTTAAGAAATTCGGTTCTCAAATAAATTGAAAAACTCATGTAAAACACAGATTATATATTTAATTATTTTGTAAGAAAAACCATGCTACTCCTTTCTGTATGGTGAAGCATAAATAACAATAGTCATGAGGTAGGTACCGCATTAATAATGTTTTTTGATCTATCTCAAATTTGTGATTATTCCTGTGGTTATGATTATTTAAATATTAAGAAGTAAATATGATATCAATAAGAAACATCTTGTTGTTGCAGAGAAAATTTGATTCACGCATTCTCTTTGAATATGAAGCAATTGGCAATCAAAATGGGGAAATCAGGACAAATATTAATATCTAACCTAACGAAGTTTTCAACAAACATGAAATACATTTTCGTGCTTGTGACTTTATGATTAAAATATACATACTGGAGGAGAACTTGGTTAAACAGTATGCCGCGGTCAATAAAATCCGAGATATTACCCCAAGGTCAAAGTCATAGCAGCAGCAAAGTCATCATTTTTGTATTTATTGTGCGCCAATGGCTACGGTCTAATGCGTATTATCAAATCGAAGTAAAACCCAATTTGACATTCACAACAATATGGCATAGGCGGCACTCGAACCCGAGATATTTGAGTTGTCAAGAGAGCGTGCCATCCAACAAGCAAACAATGTCTGAAAAATTCCTTGTTTCCTGATACATAAATGATGCTATACGAAGTATTAACTGTAGGTAAGCCGGCGAGGTTAGCCCGGGGTCGCGTAGCCCGTAGCCAGGACAGCGCGTAGGTCGGATGAGCCAAAGGTCGCAGGTTTGAGTTCAGGGCATAGGTGTTTATTTGTCCAATTGTGTTTTTATATTAGCTGAAGAAGTTCCAAGTGGCCATAGCCGTCATAGCAACCAATAAATAAAAATACTACTATTACAACTGTATGTAAATCATTAACAGGAGACCCCGAAAGAGGTAAGAAAACTTATAGATGCGAAATTGCGTTTATTAAATGTGATAATATAATGATATTAAGATGCAAAAGAAACTATTCCATACTTGCACACATTTATTTTGCAAGAACTAAGTTTTATAAATGAGAAAGAAGGTACTAACTTGAATTATAGTGAAAGTTTTGACTAAATACGGCACATTTCCAAACGAATTGTATCTTGTTAGGAATTTAGACGATACATTTATTAAAACATATTAGCATAATAAAGAAATATGGTTTTGATAGCTGAACAATTGATGAGGTGAGAATAATGGGGTGGGTATTTTAAAGAATGGAAAGCCGTATAGAACATTTTACATAGTAAAAGTCGAGGAAAAAAATGTTTTCTGATCCGGTAACGAGCACCGAAAATTAAACCCACTTGCTGAAAGTAATTTGGACACTTTTGTGTCAACACTTTCACATTGGCGCAGGAGTTCTGCTAAAATCTAAGTTTCTCATAATACAGTGTGAATCCCTATTAGTAATATTAGAGGCACGCTTTTGAAGTCCGAAAGTACAAGCAGTCGCACAATGGTTCATCAAAATTCAAGAACAAGGAGAAGCTGCAGATATGAATGTTGAGATGACGGTAGGTCAAGAATTAGTGGCGATGGAAAGGAAATTTCCATACTCCGAAAAAAAATTGGTACTCCAATTTTGAATGCTCATTCATATTGAGATGATAAAGATTTATTCATCAGTGACGGATTAAAAAAATTGAACTATTGTACAATTAAGAAATTTTATTATCGCGTCATCTCCCCAATTTCACAATGAAAACAGCAATATTTTCGTTTTGTAGGGATGAATGACGTGTTATCAAGATTCCCTATCTGATGAGACCCAATCGTCGAAATCACCACAGACACGCAAGACGCTGTTACGACCGCACGATGGAACTCGTGATTACCACCTCTTCTGATTGTGTGTGTGTGTGTGTATTTGATAATGAGCAGTCCGAAATTATGTCAGACCTTTTCGTTCCCTCGTTCTATATCAGTTCTCCTGTGGCCCTCTTTAACTGCGCAAGACATTTCCTGCCGCCTAAGTTGTGGGAGTATAGCATTCAATTAATTCGCCATTACGTTGTTAACAGTATCTCACTTTCGGATAACTGTTTACGCTCTGAAAATCATGGATGTTGTCAAGATTCCGTCAGCGAAGTGGTGACTTTTTATGTAGATAAAAGGAAACGATGTCCTTTTGTAGCAGGGGAACCTCGTTACTCTGTCCTTCGTAGTGACCGTAATAGACTTAACCTACTCTCACTACGTTATTAGTTCAACAAATTTACTTGTAGCAGTACTTCGTAAAAAGCATTGGACATTTTCCGACTCTACTAAAGCTTTGCAGGCGAACTTGCTTAGGTGAATGTGGACGAATATATAAATTGTCATTTTGAAAAATTACTTACGTGGATTTTCAGTAGTAGTAGCATTATTTTGGTTTACAGGGTGCTTCGACGGCTATGGTCATTTGGCACCTCTTCAAGTCGTAGAAAAACACTCCTGGACAAATACAACATCCATGACCTGGGCGAAATTCGAACCCCCGACCTTTGGGTTAGCCAGCGAGTACCGTATCCACTAGGTTAACCCGGTCGACATGGATTTCCATGTATAAGTGTCGTCCAGAGGTATTCAATCGTATTTAAAATCATAAAATAATTTGATTTTCTTGACTTTATATTCCTATGTCACTATGTAGGAAGTTTTATAAATAAAATAAAAAATATTAGTCAGAAAATGTAAATAAATGAATAAGTGATTCTTTCCGATAACCCAATATATATTTGCTAAACGGAACAGAGTTTTGCGCGCCAATTGATATTTCTAATGCAACGCAATAACGTCTTTAAAATAAATTAATTTAAATTACTTCTCTGGTAATTTTCCGTAATTAATTATTTATTCCGTATGGAAATTACTTAAGTTTATGATAAGATGTCTAAGATAAATATCTGTGCAAAATTTCCTTTTCATTTCGCCATAAATCGATCCACATTCCACAGCATCATGTCTAATTCTTCATTATTTATTAGTTTACAATTTTATTCTAAAATAAGGTACCATAAAACGGATACACTTTTCATTAAAATGTAAGAATATCACAGAAGTAGACAGCGACGAAAACGAATACATAATTTGAGACTACTCTCTCTACGACACCATTGTGAATAGATTATTATTTGGAGATTGAATAAGATATTTTATTGAACGTATGGAATTGCGGTTAATTGAAACTATAGATGACACTACATTTACATGTTGATCATAGGTTGATCTATGCACTAGTTTTATAATCTATAAATTTAAAAATAAAAGCTACGAGCCACGTAACAATATGCAGCCACTTTTGTTAATATTCATTTCATATATTTCCCTTTAACATATATTTCACTTCAAAAGCCTAGATATTAAACATTTTAGACATATTATTTCCTCAGGTGAAATTTGTAAAGTCATAGCGAAGTGTTATAAAAGATTCTTCTTACATAAGGCGTCAAAATCGATGACGTCCCTAATATTACGACGATTAAACAGAGTCTAATAAATGGCACTTACAGAATGATATCACGAGAGATAAATTGTCTAAGCCGGTGCAGAAACCAAACGAAAGTACTTACTGCATTGATTCTCTCAATGTTTCTTAGCGCAGCATTTTTGCAACAATATTTTCTGCAAAAAAAATATTGTCCCTCAAGATAGGTTTAGCTGCTGCGAGAGGTTTTCGGGTCCCCAACGAAAAGCGTTTTTTCTTTCCTTTGACATTGATTTGTTGGGGAAACCTAACTTCCAACACAATATGATTTTCCTTAGCATTTCTGCAGTATTAGGTTCATGTAATTTATCAACATCACTGAAACAGACTGTGCGATATACCTTAATTAAAATGAAGGACTGAGGAACCAGAAGCTTTACGTCCTGTCTTGAAAGGTGGAGTATCTCTATTTGAAGTCAATCAAATCACTCTTAGTTGGTTTGCACTGAAGGTATATCACATCTTCAATGAAACTACCATAATGAGGATTGTTACATTTCTTTAGACTATGGTATAAAGGCATACAGTTAGGATCTAAATTGTTGTCGCATAAGTTAAAATTATATTTTAAAACAATTATTGAAACTGTTGTGTAACATAAAAAAGCATTAGTTTGAAAAAACTGAAAAATGTACTAATGAAATTTTTCCACTTTCAGTCAATTGGGTGTATTTAGACTACAACTTGAAAAAAATCGTAAAATTAAGTGCTTATCATGAAGCAATTTTCTCCAAGTTAGATTACATTTTAATAATTCAAGGGTTAAGAATTCAAATTTGTATCTATTATATCTTCAGAATTCAGACTTGAATTTTTTATATAAAATGTAAAGATTAATTACGATGCATAAAATCATTATGAAAAAAACAAGCCATTATTGCAATTCATGTTACTACTGGTGCTATAGTCTGAATACATTGCAACTAGGTTTATAATTTTCATGGTTTAATTTAATATTATTAATAAGTTTCTGATGCAAAATAGCATTAATTAACATAATTAGCATATATATTTTTTTATCCTGTTGGTAAATAGAGACCCGTACAAGTTTAAAATGGCGATGACACTTGATTTTTCAAAATAGGACATTAAAACACTGATTTCGTTCCTCTAAACTATGGTGTATAATCATAGATGAGAGGATGATACCGAAATCCCCCTGTTAAAAGACTTGTTTTTGCCGTAGAATTATTCGCATCAAAATAGTTTTCATCTTGAGATAATATTCTCCATGTCCCTTGCGAGGGAAAAACAAATCCAAGCGTTAGCACAAGTTTCGTTGTAGTAATTCTTTTGTTTATAGGCTACTTTAACTGATATATCCATTTAGCACCTCTTCAAATCATAGGAAAGGCCGTATTGTAGAAACACCCACACAGAGGCTAACTCGGTCGGTACCAGTTTCCTTTCACGTAACCATAGAGGTAGCATTTATTATTTAAGAACCGTTGCTACGCCCACTATTCTATCCCACTTTCTTTTTTTCCAAGCCTCCTGACTGTTTTTACTCTAATATCCGTCCGATCAACAATGGAAGGTTGAGACTAATAAAAGAGTAATTATTAATTATTCATTCAACTCTATGCATATTCAATCTAATTATCCAACTATTTGAACCCTAATATAACAAAGATATATTGATGCCTACGGTAACTTTTCGCGTTTTCCCTGTAAAAAACTACAACAAATGGCTTTGTCTGATATCTACTAATTCTCAAGAGCGTTTGACCATCAGTAAGAGCTTTGTCCATGACGTATTACACCTTAGCCATAAATTTATGCCTTAAATGAATAACATTCAAATTCATATACGAGAACAAGCATTCAGAGTAGGAGAATTGGTGCAAATTAAGAAAGACGAAAGTCATTATTTCCTTGAATTTAATGACGATCAAAGATGAGTGAAATTGACGCTTAGAATAGGTATAATTTCCAATAACATTAGTTGTTCACAAGCTTGGTAAAAGACTCATGCTTAAGGGTTGATGATAGTGAAAATTCAACTAAACATCTTATATGATCACATATTTTACAATGTTATATGTCTCCCTGAAATATATCATGGATGCAATAGTTACAACAAAAAACATTCGAGGTTTCCATGTGCCTCTGAAGTTACTATTCATTTAATTGAAGCTGAAAACGCAATTTCAGTTCCTGCGCAACGGTTAATGACGACAAAAAAGCGAAATAAAATCGGCATACATATTTATGACATTATTTGTGTATCTACTCTTATTTTTTTTTAATTTAACATCAAACAGTTAAGCGCGTACATCCTGCGAGAACGCGAGACACAAGTGAATAGACTTTGGACAGAAATCTTCTCAGCACGTCTGCCGGAAGATGTTTCCAACCATATCCGAGCAAGTATTTCTCTTGTACACCAGGTTTCCTCCGGTTTATCACCCCACGACTTTGTTTACCGGACCTCGCAGGAGGGTGAACGACGCAAAATGAACGTCCCGAGTCACCCCTAATGACAACGGAGGCGCCTTAATCGGCTGGTAATGGGCGAGACATAATTTCGGCGAACGAGAATAGAGCGGTTGCTGTCAAGGAGCATCTTCCTCCTCTCTCTCGACTCTCTTTGACTCGACGGATCGCGGTGAGACGGTGGTGAGGGGGGTGGGTGGGCACGCAGGTCGGGACGGAGCAAAGGAGTGGAGGGGGGAACAAATAGCAGCGGGAAGTCTCTCTTGAGAGAGAGAGAGAGAGAGAGAGAGAGAGAAAGAAAGGAGGGAGAAGCCAAAGAGTCAAAGATACCACTCTCAAGACGGAGAGACGACATCTACGCGTCCCCATCTACCACGTCACGTCCGATGGGGAAAGAAAAGAAACCAAGCCCCTACCGACCCAACCCCATACAACCCCCTCCCACTCCCCCTCACCATCGTACCTCCCCCTCCACAGTGCCAACCACCCATTGTTCCACCCTCCCTCCCTCCGCCCGTGTCCCC
>WURS02000014.1:2244037-2262944 GCA_011762765.2 Rhinocypha anisoptera | reverse complement strand
AGAAAAAAAGGAGAGAATGTAGGGCTCGGGGGTGGGGGGGGGGGGGGGGGAAGGGAGAAGGAGGAAGTGAAGAATAGAGTAAAAGAAGTGGGATATCGAAAGAATACTTTGAATAATCAACAGAAATGAAAGTTAGTCAACATGTTTAACAACACAATAGTATCAACAGGGCTACTACATCATGACTACGTACTATGAAGTTAAACATGATCAATCAATAAATATGATGTCTGCTGATTTTACAGAGCATTCTTGCCATATCCTGCAATGGAATTCCAAAAGGTCTCCAACATCTCTTCCGTTAAAGAAGTGTTGTTCGTATGGGAAGTCAGTGTATGACCTGGTGGGGGGGGGGGGACGGGAGAGGAGTTAGTTGGAGAAAGATCTGCGATGCTCAACTTATCCTTGGCAACCTTCCCGAGCGGTGAAACTACCGTTGGACCGATATCCTTCCGGTCGTAAGTGGATCACATGACTTGGTCAAGGTGTTGATTCCCGGGGGATCAAACTGTTGCCTATGCCTCTAGAGGAGCGGGTAGACTGACCAATAGGTCGTGGGGGGCCGACCCGGGTTAGCCTTGTGTGTAGAGTTCTCACCGACTAACCCATAGGTCGCAGGTTTGAATCCCGCCCAGGGCATGGGTGTTGTGTTTTTGTGTTTGGGTTTTTCTATGTGTTGAAGAGATGAGAAATGCCCTTAGCCGTCGAAGCACCCTACAAAACAAAAATACTACTGCAGATAGATCGTGGGTTCGAGTCCCGCCTAGGACATCGGTGATGTGTGTTGTCTGGTTTTTCTTTAATTTAAGGAGGAGCTGAAGGAGCGTAGACTTCAGATAGTTCCTCGTACAAAAAGTACTACAGCTGCCACACTCTTTACGTAAGCGTTCGCGCAGGTACTTTACGCAAGATGGCCTCAACCAGCAAAATTTATTTGGTTCGCCGACTGTACGCCCCATCTACTAGTGGTCACGTGCCTACGTTATAAATATAAGCCTATAAATAATGTTATGCAGACAGCTTCTGGAAGTATACAAAATATTTACAACCAACATTTTTAAACTTTACATGGGCGTTTCACGCTTATATACCTATATAACCCCTAGTAGGGTAGCGAAACCACTTCATTGTCCCCCACAGGTAAAGGAGTTAGTCATGCTTGAATGTATGTTGATAATTTAGGAGGAGAAGAGCATAGGAGGTTGGGACGTGCGTATTGTAACGGCATTTGTAGTTGTTTTCATGCATGTTTGTAGTGAGAAGTCTAACATTGTCCTGCATGTTGTGGATGATGTTCTACTAGTGTCTCTTAACATTTGCATTTGGGAATGAATGTGAATGTTTAGTGTTTGCTCCCCCCCCTGCCACATGTCATTGCGGCAGTTTGGTAATGCTTAGAAATATAAGTATTTCTTAAGTGAAAAATATCAAACATGTACAACATTCTTGATAAATGACAATAGATGCAGGGTGAAAATTCAATAAGCAGGATGAGCAAACTATGATTCACATTTTTTCATGCACATCACCCACTTTTATTCAAAATGCTAAGCAAATAATTCTTGTAATCATTCTAAACAAATTAGTAATGGCTAATTCTGCTATTCTCATTTTACAATCAGAAATCAATCTTAAAAGCTCCCTGAAAGGATTTATATGATAGTTACTTATCATGCAATATTCAATATGCATAAGTCATATCCATTACATACATACATTAACAATTCATAGTGATTGTAAATTTTACTATCGAAAAAATTGTCTTTATATAGTTTTACATGAATATGGAAAATGAGTAATATTAATAAATACTTCAAGACAAAATTTATTCTGATAAGCCAGTATTACTGCAACCACATAATTTATTATTTAATTTTGTTTCTATTTACTTGGAAGATTTAAGTTACACCATAAAGAAAGGTAGAAGATGAGGGCAGAAATTAGAGTGTAAAGAAGGTGAGAACATGGTACTTCCAACAGTTATCTGTATTTTAACATACATACAAGAAATGGTAAGAGCAGGGAACTGCTGGAAGCAGGAATAGAAGCTCAAACAGATTAAGATTCATAGATGATCCAGCTTTAACGAAACGTTATGGCCTATGACAGCTGATGGGTCAGTAAGTTAATCATTAAAAGGCTTACAGTATTAATATAAAATCGCAAGACAAAGTTAATCTCAAGAAAAATAATAATATAAAACAAAGTAGAAATTAAAATATTAGACGAGGTAGAAACCTTCTATAAGGATAATATTTTGAAATAAAGAAAAACTAACGACATTCGGATAGGAATTGGATTAAAAAAGAATTTAAAAAGTGCAGGGAATTCTTTAATTGGGGCTTAAGTGACACCTTTAAGATTGCGCATAGCACCAGATGGTTAAAAATTGTACTCAAAGGAAAAGTAGTATGGAATGAAGGCTACTGACATATGAAATCTGGGAAATAAATATTAAAATAAAATTGATGGAAAGGTAAAGAAATAGGCAGGAGAGGAGAAAATTGTTAGGAGATAAATAGAAGGCTTGAGGCATGGATGGTAGAAAGATTGATAGGGAAAGAAATCACAATTTCAGAAGAAATGAAAAAGAAATGTCACCCAGAATTTTGCATTCAAAATTATTTAACCATATAAAGTTCTCTAAATATCACATGTAGCAATTACACATTTAATTGGCCCCAAAATGGGTAACAGGTGCAGGATATGTATTAGAAAATGTAATTTTAATGTGAAATTTCTTATCATGAGTTTCAAAAAGGGGTGGTTTCTCTAAACTGCTTACCCCCAGAATACATTGAATCTTCGAGATGAGAGGATTCAAAGATTTGAACATGGATTCAATGAAACACCATAGTTCAAAATCACACTATTGTATTTATTGCAGATATAATCTGGAAAACCGTCAAATTATATTCTGCCACCCTTTCTTCCGTAATAAAATTAAAAGGTGGAATTAAAATATAATTGAATAACTCTCACACAAATAATTTGACTTATCTGGTTACGTCCTATTTCCTGTTACTATATATGTCCAGTTTTTCCTTCATTCTACAGAGGCATTATCAACAATTTCCTTGGTAGAAGATCACTTATGTATCTACACTTCCACATGCTAATACTAAATAATAACCTAAAAGCAAGACTGGACCTGAATAATGCACAACGAAAGGGTCCAAAAACTACTCTGTACTAAAGGCTTTTCCTCCAATACTTGCAGTGTGCCTAGTTAAGTTTATCAAAAGGATAAATGTGCTGACCACATATGAAGTCTAGAGATGCTCGGACCCTTCAGACTGTGAATGGAGAGGAGACAAGAGAGGAGTGTAAGAAAATGAGC
This sequence comes from Rhinocypha anisoptera, assembly GCA_011762765.2. Classification (NCBI taxonomy): domain Eukaryota; kingdom Metazoa; phylum Arthropoda; class Insecta; order Odonata; family Chlorocyphidae; genus Rhinocypha; species Rhinocypha anisoptera. The sequence continues at coordinate 2,259,604 of WURS02000014.1, read as the reverse complement.
CTAGTTTTGAGTGTGCTGACACAATTACAAGGCTAATTGCTGTGATAATCCAAAGGGGTGTTCTGAATGGCTCATAGGACCAACTATATACTTCACTTAATTTTAATGAATGGATTGGGTCTCCATTGTTTAAGGTCAATATGAAGAGAACAGGGGTGAAGAGAGAGCTGTAAAGACAAGCACAACCATAAGCTCTTGAGTGGCTTGCAGGCTCTCAGATCAAAAGATATGTTCAGCCTCAGTGGATGCATAAGTTAAGGGGTTCAGGATTAGCTTGTAAAAATGGGGAATGGATTCAATAGGGGATTCAATCCCAGATTCGGATTTGAGAAAGTAGTTCTGACCCATCCCTAGTATTAATAAACTATTTTGTTAAACTAAAAAATTATATTATTATTATATAAATTATAACATAAATTTTTAAAAAATAATAAACTAAATTGTTACTCAATCATACTAGTGAAAGACAACTGGAGATGAAAGGTTTCATATGTTCTTGCACAATTGAATGAGTAAAAATTAAGAGCAACTATCCCCAAAATTGGCAAAAAAAATGAGAGTACCACCGTAACATTCATTCAATTTCCACTCCAAATTCATCTGTTAACACAAATGAGTTTCGCATCTGATGAAGGTATCCTGTTGTACAGCTCAGGCATTCTAACTAACACAAAAATTTTAAATCCAGTTTAGCTTCATTTTATTCCACATTCACATTGGAAATTTACTTTTTAATTAATTTAATTCAAAGCTAGAAAAAAGTTAGAGAACACATAACCTGTAGCTCTTGGTTAAATATTTACATATTAATTTAATTATAAGTCACAAAGCTTTACTAAAAGGTAATCCTTATTCTGCTCTGCTAATCAGGAAAATAAATTTTTTAAACTTCCTATGCCCCATGCCACAAAAGACCAAAATTCTGAACAATGGAAAGTTTATACATATGAGTAAAAATATATTTACTAAGAAGTATTACAGATTCGGGCTTGATGTAGTGGAAGAACATGTAATAAAAGAAGATGTAGCACTATTCCACAAAATACTTTGTGGAAAAGTGCTATATCCTCTTTCATTATTCATTATAATAACTAAGAGGTCACCACTAATTCAGAGAAAAATAAAACTTGGCAAAATCAAATATTCCTTGTGCCAAGACTCCTACTACCGCTATTGTAGTAGAAGTCTTGACATGATCCTATGCACCACTTTGATCCTTCCATGGGTGCTTTGTTTGCTCTATCAATAGAAATGGAGCAGACAAATCACTGGAAATAATCTAAAAAATCTCACTTACTTTGCATTCTTCCTCTATTTTCTTTCATTCCTAGAATTTTCAATGCTCCAATTTAGCTAGGTGGGAATAATAACTATTTTAATTATGCTGCAATAACTATTGCTAACCAAAATTATTATTCTAAGCATTCTCTACCTTGCTACTACTTTACAAAATAATGTTTTATTTAAAAATGTTTTAGATTTTCATAAAGTATGCTTAGACAAACCTGGGCATGCACATACAATGCAGCTTTGGGTCCTGGCTAAGGTAACTAGCCGTCAATGGGCATTAAAATGGGACAAAGCACACAAAGAGTAACCAAATTATTAGATATATTTCAACATGCAAATACATTATGTGAATTAAGTTAAACACGAACTTGAAAACCCCCACTCTTAATTCCTGTAGAATTCCAACAAATAAAAATATCATTTATGTGCAAATTTATACTTTTCCTAGCCTATAAATGCAGTTATACCTCATTACTTCACATAAGTTTAACTCAGTTAAATTACAGTTTGGGCTGCAGCACATTACTGTTTTTGAATATACCATATTTTTCTTTAAATTAATTAAAACAAAATATTTTAGCACATAGTAACTTATTAAATTAAACAATTCTGAAGTCTTCCTAGGTATATAACTTAAGTTTATGAAGGATAATGACGTACATGAATCAAGATACAATAAATAAGTTAGACAATAATAGCTATGCAATCAACAATTAAACAAAAAAAATGCTTAATTATTGACAAGGGTAGTTTTAGTCAGTTTCTTAAAAAAATTTAGAAGGTTAAAAAGCAAATTTTAGGACTTTAAAAAAAATTTATGAACAACCTAAGGTGAGGGTAGACATAATATATCATATCCTAGGCAACGCAGGGATGAGAAAAAAATTCAGCTTTAGAATGGAAAATTCTGAAAGGAAGTCTGTCAACTTAGAATTATGATAATTGTATGGAAATCTATTTTCTGAAAAGTTGAGCTGAGATCTAACCCACACTCCACAACTAGCTTCTATACCAACTCATCTCCGGTGTAACTAATTTATGTCACTCTAGAACTTATCTAAACTGCACACATATTTATGTATATCTATAAATATTCATGCCACAGTTATGACTAGTGATCCTAAGCTTTGTTAGGTGTAGTAATTATGTTTGCCCCTCTACCATTTACATGTACATACTATATAATAAAAACTGGGGGAAGGAGTAACAGGTTCATTGTGCACAGAATATTAAAAGTCTCCAGCTATAAAGGGAGAAGAGCTATACACACCAAGTTACATTACATATACATCCAGTATGACAAACAGCAACATTATCCATAAGATAATTATAACATTCATAATAATTCAAATAAAAATTGCAGCTGTTCCCTAATAAAAGCAAAGAATTAGCTAATATATCACCACCTACAGAATAGTGAATAGGCAACAAATACTACCATAGCAGAAGCAAAACAACAGTCATCTTCAACAACAGTTGTTCAGGACATAGTTGAAGATTAGAATTAAAATACTTAAATATAACAATAAGCATGCACTTCTGTATTACACAAATAAATATGTTATGAAAATGTATGCCTGTAAGAATCAAAAGTAAGTTTCAAAAAGGCAGATAAATTATTCAAACATTTGTAAATTATATTGAAAAAGAAATAACTCAAAGCATACAATTATCAAACATACCTCAAGGAAAGAGTCAATGTGAACCATTAGAGCTGGTGTCTGGACCATGATAAAATAATTAACGCAAGCTACAGCATGTGATCTATAAAAGAAAAACAACAAAATTAAAGACAATATGGGCCATTAATAGCTGACTGACAAATTATAATAATGGAAACATTCGCCGCAAAAATTAATAAGTGAGTAAAAATTAATAGTTGAGGTGGTTTGTTGAATATGTGTTCTGTTATTCAAGCTAAGAAATCCCTACACATTCGAATGACCCATAACCAAACAAACTGAAATGAGTGACTAAAACATCAGTAGTCAACAAATGTCAGTCATGCTAATGAGTAATCATTGAATAAAAAAATTCAGTAGCTAAAGATAAATAAATTTCTTAAAATGAATAAAGCTTTTAAAATGTATCACCAAATATCTAGATAAAATTATTATGGACAATATAAAATAAGTACACTACATATGTCAGAATGGATACGGTTTACAAAACAATCAAATTTTACTTCTGGTTTCTTAAAAGGCTGAAAAATTTTAACACAGGAAATAATGGCTGCAAAAGAAATTTTCAAATTTGTTACTCTTAAAATCATGTATGTGACATTGAAATAAGCAAACATATGTTATGCAGCAAATTTAGACAACTGTTATTGACACTAAATGGCAGAGTTAGGGGAAAGCTGGTTGATAATTATTGCCAGAGAAGCATGAAATAAGCATTAAGTTGTCACCAGTGGCAACATGACCCTTCATTTATTAAACCACAAGATTTTATTAGCAAATAACATGTACATATTTTAATCAACACAAAGCACATGTAAATCATTCCAATATTCCACCACAATACTGAAAACTATAACCAATAAATATCAATGAGGAAATACTCAATTAGGTCCTTCAAATAACCACCACAAAAACAAATCATGGATATGAAGATAAGTGCTACAAAATAAAAACACACCTAAAACCAATATTTTATTGATATTTTAATGACAGAGAATGATAGTACCCCAGTACCCATATTAAAATTAACCATATATAATTAACCATTAAAAAAAACATAAATTCATTAAACACAAGAGAATTTTTGGGGACATCTTACAATAGTAGTAGCCAAAATCAAAATGTTCTCTGCTTGCATATTCTTAAGATTATTTATAAAAGTTTGATGAGCAGAATATCTTCTGATGACTCGGAAATGATCCAAATGAATGTAGTACACCACCTAATGAAGCACTGGTTTCATTGACACCAACAACATAAGACCCTCAAAATAACTTAATGTTAATTAAGCTATGTGGTTCAAGCTTCCACATAATTCTATGAATAGACAAATATATAATGTATTACTAAGAATACATATACTTACTCATACCATATACTATCATGGATGAGGTAAATTTGTTAATTGCATCAAGTATTTTCAAATAATGGTTAGCATGACTCAATAGTTGTTGGTGGTGGTGTACACAAACTTGGACATATAAATAAAAGGAAGGTCTTCAGTGAATCCTGCCTAAGAAGTAACCCAATAAAGTTCTGCCAATATTATACAAGTTGAGAAATGATGATTAAGGTTGAATAATAGTTCAAATGAATGAGATTTGCAGAGCAAGTGAATAAGGATTTAGAATTCTAAAATAGCCAATCCTAATAATGTTAAGGCCAGGTGACTATCAGGTAACCTTCTAAATAAAAATAATACTTATTGAGGCAATTTTGTTCCCCATGGATGAAAAAATATGAGCTATAATATTGAATTAAGCATGAAAGTCATTCAGAAAAAAATTACAAACATTAGGAAAATTTTATAACAATCTCAGACAAGAAATCCATGAAGCATCTAGGAGCACCACAGTAATAATTATCACAGAACTGTTCATGCATTATACCACAATAAGAAGTTAGTATTTATAAAATCCATTGGCACAATTATTCTAAATATTTCACAATATGTTTACAGCAATGAATAAAAGTGCACCATCCTAAATGTCAATCGCATCACAGAGTAAACGTTAAAACCAATAGCAGACTTTAAGGTTATAACCAATTATCTACCAAATAGCTACCATTAACAATGACACAGATTTCTACAGCATGGCATTGAAAAAGAATTTTTTCCTACCTGAGACTCATGCCATTAAAAATATGAAAAACACCCTTCTATAACTAGGAAAGCCAAAGATGGTGATTTTATGGATCTTACTGAGAAAAGACCGAAGGTGGAGTGAAAGAAACTGCCCCTTTTTCTCATGAATGAATACATGGCTTTTCATGCCACCTAAGAAGGTGAATCAAAAGAGTGCAATGGTTAAAATTGGGACCCGGAAGATGAGGATGATGTTTGAGATGAGAAAATTAGATAACACAGAAATAAATAGAGAAAAGTAATGTAGGCAATGAAATTATCTGAAAAAAAAATGGAAAAACGATGGGCATTACCACTGGAGGAAACTAAGAAAATGGTAGAAGAAGGGTAGCACTAGTCATGAATAAGAAATTACGGAGGAGAGTCATCAACACAGTATTTGTGTAATAGAATAAATAATATTGGTGATATAATTTCCAATCCAACTGTTTTAGTTCCAATCCAGGTTCATGTGCCTACAGGTACTCTCCAGGAGGAGTTGATAAACTGAGTATGTAATCAGATCAAGCGTGTGGTTAAAACCATGCTTAGCAAAAAGAACACAGTTGCCATAAGGGACTGAAATACTGTTGTGGCTGAAATAGTGAATGAAAAAATGTGTTTCTGAAATATGAGATGACTGTGGAGAGAAATTAGCGGCATTTAACTCTCTATTTCTCCATTTGGTTGTGCAAGCAACATGGAATTCACCAAGGTGCTCACAATTTTATAATGTTTTGTAAGTTAAGGCATTTAATAATAATGAATAATATAGTTAAACACAACATATGCAGGTACACATGGGAGGCACATGGAGATAAAAGTTAGATTAAGTATGGTCAGGCATAGGAAAAGCATTGTAAATTGCTAGTTTTATGGGAGCAGATGTGGACTCCAACAAAAATTTTGTGGTTATAGCACATATTTCATAAGAAAATTCACGGGGAAAACTAAGGGTAGGAGACTACAATAGTAGAACAGAGACCCCATCACAGGAAATATAGGGCACATCAGGAATCAGTAAATAATAAAGTAACCAGAGTAAAAGACTGGAACGAACGTGATTAGTTCACAGAGAAAGTTTAGCAAAATCAGCAGAGAAACTGTTTGCAACAGTAAATAAGAAGATAACCCAAAACCCATGGAATATAGAGATGACTAGGATGACAGTGTAGAACATGTAAAAGCAAGCAATAGGAGCACAATGTGTAGATAAGTTAAAGCCTTGTCACGAAATAAAATGAAATATGATTCCTACTAAAAGAGATGTCTGGGGAGATATTAGTAGAACCAGAACAAATTCAATAAATGTGAAAAGAATAACTGGAACCCGAAGGCAATGAGTATAGGACTGCTCATTTAAATTTATATAGGGAATATGAGATAGATGAAGATAGCCCAGAGATACCAGATAATGAGATACATGGAGCACGATTAGGAAAATAGCAATTCAGAATTTTTAAAATATGCTGACAAAGTTACTTGTATGATTTTAGGAAAAGGAGAAAGGGAGTACTTTTACTAGCTTATTTTTATTATTTATGAGGAAGAAATTTGGCCAGAAGAGAATTAGATCAATATTAATTCTGATACCAAAGAAAGAGAAGGAATCTGCATGTGAGGGCTTTATGTTGACTGGCATGATATTGCATAAAGAAACAAGAGCTATTTATAAACACTGCTGAAAAGGGCATTTGAATACATGGGTGAAGATCAATTCAGCTTTAGAAAAGGCTTAGAAATGCACAATGCAATTAACAGAGCAGAAAATATGTAGAACATTATTAGAGCCGACTAGGTTATCCTGGTGAATAGCGTGCTCACCAGCTAACTCAAAGGTCGCGGGTTCGAATCTTGCCCAGGGCATGGATGTTGTATTAGTTCAGATGGGTTTTTTTCTGTGACTTGAAGAGGTGCAAAATGACAATAGCCATCAAAGCACTCTATAAACAAAAATACTACTACATTTTAGGATTTGTTTGCTTTATATATTCTGAAAAGTATTCAACAGAGCAGTGATCAACACGGCTAAAGAGGAAGGTATTAAAGAGGACAGACTAACAGGCGACCCTGTAGAAAATGACTGACAAAAATGAAAATATGCAGGCAGTGGAATGCCACATGTTTAGTCTTGTGTCCAAAACAAGTAAAATAACAATGTGAATTATTAGGCAAACAAACAACATTTTGATCACATTCAGCCAAAACATCAAAGACTGAGGAAGCATAGAATAATCTAGGAGGAACAACTCAGGTCACTGAGAGGACAATTATCATACACAGTAATTCATTCACAAATTCAGATGATGGCCTTGAACTAGGTGAACTAGATAAAGTGAGGAATAAGGTGAAGAAAAACAATCACATGAGGAAATATATAGAAAACTTACTGCAACTCGAAATTCTAATAGTAGATAACTTGTTCTAAATATCATGATAAACATACAAAATGATAAGAAATAGAATGATCCAAGCCAATCACATTCACTACTAATGCTTAAGGGTTGACAGAAACCTGAAAACCTTGAAACAAGAAGACATATCCCAAGACAATTGGACCTAAAAACATTTAAAAATGTTAATCAGAGTTACCTATAATATGAGTATTCAGCATAGTACAAAAGACTAAGAACGGGTTAAGCATAATTGCAAGTGTTCAAGCAATTTAAAGTCAAACTCCTCCATAACATGTTAAAGAACTGAAATTTTCCACTTGTAATAACATTTACAACCCAGGATTTAATCCTCAAACTATATTCTATAAACTTATGATGCAAATTTATAAATCTTAAAGGCCAGAGCCGACATATCAAATAAAGCAATACAACTGAGGGTAAATGTATCAAACTCCTGTTATATACTTATTCATTTTATTTATTCATTTATTTTCAATCGCCCACAAACAGCACTAATAGGCCAATTACGTGGGCACTATAACATTTTTAATAAAAAGGACAAAACACACACATCTCCCTAGGTGGAGATTGAAAAGTTCACCTCGAACCCACGGTCTCCGGGTTGGCAGACGAAGACATTACCCCACAGCCACCGAGGCAGGCCTTATATAACATAATGTGAAGTAGAATTTCTGGGATTTTTGGAAAACCATTAATTAATAAGAATTGTCACAAAGGATATATTTTGTGGATATTAATTAACAGATAGCTGAATATTGTTTTAAATAAGTATATAAATAAATCACTTGAGTAATACCAAAATTTAGCATGAATATACTATAAAATTGATATTGTATAACTTTTTCTATTTGTTAGGCAGGATATAAAGTCAACAAAGTGCCAATGACTATTTAAGTTTTAAAATAGGGCATCTTGAAAAATTCATTAAACAAAAACTAAGTTTCAATTCACAAAAAAATGAGTTTATGACTTGTGAACTTTTTCAAAAAGAACTAAATAGCGTCTTTACATATAAGTGTGAATGGGTTATAAGAATGAATTATAAGTAAATGTGAATAACCAGTTGTATCAAAGAACACCGGATGTCTACATCACTTTATATTTTTCAACAAAATAAAAATGTCCAATTGAATGTGTCTACAATCTACATGTCAGGATGAAGATGAAAACACTTTGTTTTTCCACATGAAAATTTTCATGTGGAAAAACAAAGTGTTTTCATCTTTATTATGAATCACTTCCACAAAGTAATGCCTGAAAATACCCAATTTACAAGTCAGGAAATTAAAAAAAATTGAACAAATAAAACTGGGATATGATATGGATGGCCTCTTCAGACAGACTTCCAAAAATGCCACTGGTTGGTTAGTCTTGTTATAACACAGTTACTTTATTTATATATTTATTGATATACAAATACCATATATATTTCATCTTCATAAAGAGCAATGGTCATAAGACTACCAGACTTATTATAGCTAAATAAAGTTTAAAAAATCACTTCTACTTGATATTTACCTTGATTGATGTTGTCTAGACCTAAGAAACACACTGATCATTTTTTAAATGAATTAGTACTTAGAAATTAATGAAATTTCTCATAAATCAGAAGAAAAAAGAAAAATTTAAATAATTTTAGGTAAGTAATATAATATTATACATAATTCTGTGGATTATTACAGAAAAATATGTTTACGTTTACACTATTAAATATACTCTTTACATAATTACTAATTAATGTGGCTAAACATATGAAATAGCAGCATGCAGCTACAACTACAACTTTTAATGTAACAATTTTTTTTTAGATTGTTAGCTAACACCAAAATTACTATTCCAACAAATTGTATAAATTCCATCAAATGAGCAATCCATTATAAAAAAAGGTAGGACATTTCACAAATACTAATCCTCAATGCCTTTATCCTCCTAGTAATCAGCATATTTTCAAGTATGCTAAAAAAGCAGTTTATAAAACAATAGCAGTTATCAATTCAACATCATCTCACCCCTTTGAAGCCCCAATACTTAAGACTGTGGTGGATTGATCCTATTGGACAACAAATGTAAAATCATAGCAACAGAGTTAAAGGTATAATAGATTTTTTGGCCGTATTCTTGGCCTGACATTAAACATTAATGGAAATAGAGCATCAAACGGCATAGCATAAATACCAGGAAACTATAAAATGCACTTCATAATACCCTATGGTCATCAAAATAAGCATTACCAATAGTTTTTTTTATTTAATTTCCTCCAAACTACCCGTTGTATAGCTGAAGCCAGTATCAAAAATAGTAAAGCAATTGCATACCTTATCTTTGGGCTTGAATGTCTAAAGAACTGCAAAAATTTCGGTATTAAAACATTAAGAGGCCGATTCAATGAATCATTTTCTAGCTCTTCAGCAGAATCTTCACAAATCTTCTGGAGAGCACCAAATGATCCCTGTTGGTAAAAGAAAATTCGTCAATTAGCCATCTTAATCCTGTATACGATTATTCTTTCCAAGTTACTTTGCATAAATTTTAATAATAAATGATACCAATTACAGGACAGCAGTCCTAGTAGGCAAGCGTCAGAAAATTGATTTAAAAAATAGCATCTCATGACAAAATTCACACTAGGAATTTAAATTTCAACAGAAAATACGACCACATGATATAAAGTATATAAAGGGACTGAAACGACTGAAAGTATTTGAGGATATTAAAAGAAGATGTAGCACTTTTCCACAAAATAAATATTCCGACACGCGTTTCGACTCACTGCGTCACTATCAGGAAGACTGTCAGCAAGTCAAAACGCGCATCGGAATAGATATTTATTTTGTGGAAAAGTACTACATCTTCTTTTAAAATGTATTCCTTCTATTACATCAAGCCCGAATCTGTAATACATATTTGAGGATAAATCCACAAAGATTGTTTCATATTACTGTATAGTCTTCCGAAATCCGATAATAATTCATGCACAGCTTGATGGTTTTTCATTTTACGTAAAAATACCAGATTAACACGAAATGTTCATTTCACATAACATTCAGCTAATCACACTCACCTCACACACGTTGTAGTCTTGAGAATCTAATAAATTACACAGGGTCGGTAAAAGCTCTGGCCATGTTGTCAATTCCCCCTTGGACGCAATAGTAGTAATTAATATACCAACTGTTGCTCTAATCAGGGGGGAAGGGTCACCGACTGCAGCAAGGCACTCACTTTTGATGAATTCCGTAACTTCAGGCATAAATTTGTTGTAATGAGCTTTGACATTATTTTTAAGAATGAGGCCACTGAGAGATCGAGTAGGCTCATCTGAAATAAAAACACGAAATAAATCACTACGTACGCTAATAGTTAAAAGAAATATAATTATCAACACCCGTAAGAAACAGGAATTTTTCTAAAAATTTTATAAGAAAAGGAAAGCAAATTAAAACTACCGCAATTCTACCTTTGCCGCTGAATTCTTTCGTCCAAAAAAGTATCACATGAGACAAAAGGTAAACACTTAATGCTTATCAATTCTCCAAAACTATTCTCAACAATTAATAATTTATACAGCGTACAACCTAATTTTCTTGACGAAATATAAAATGGCTGCTTATAAATTAGAACTTCAAACACCCTTATTAAAGAAGGCTAACGTCACATTTGGCACAATTATAATTAAAATTTCAACACTCCAATGGCTAATGCAGTAGGTTGAGATTGTCACCTCTGTCTAAAAACTACGTCAAATACTGATAATTACCTTCAGAAGTTAATTTGGTTAGCACAAAAATTAAATAATTATTGAAATCTGGAAACTTGTTCAATTCTTCCAATTTCTAAGGCATAGTTAAGGATAATGATAGAATAATTTAGTGAAATCGATGTAAACCGAGTAAGAAACCACTATGCACACACACACACATGAACATGGTTAACTAGTAATATTACAAAGTACTTATCCAAAGCAGGTAAATAGACAAATGGGCTTAAAAGATTCACAATCATATGCACATTGCCTATTTACCAAGCAAACTTTCTCCCTGAAATTCGTTTAAAATTGAAATGGTAATGTCAGTAGTACACACAATATTTACGTAATACACTTGACTACATTTATAGCGATATTTCTTCAAAAATAACAAAGGATACTTGTTGTACTGCCCTTTGAGTTGCTGTATCCGGCGATTGGGATTCTTTTAGCAATTGCAATATTTGTCTAAGGCCTTCTTCTTGAGGTTGCCACGCCATGTTCATTATTGCCTATTCTATCATTCCCCTGAGGAGGAAGTGCATCGATATTTTCTTCCACAACCATTTATGTCGAATATAGAATAAATTTTCATACGAAATCAACTATTAAAATATTATATTTTATTTTGAATACAAATGAGGAACTAAAGTGCTTTAATTTTTATAAATTAAATTTTTTCGGTTACTATTTTGACTACTGTTATATGTCGATATCTGTTGAATCGGTCGATAAACGTGATTTGGGGAAAATTCGTTGGCGAATTTTAGCAGTTTTTTGGATAATGTGTGGTTGTATTTGAGACATTAGTGTGTGTTAACGAAAACACAAAGTAGAGCGCATTGACATAATATTTCTGTTGACCTTGTGAAACCGGCAAGGCACTGTGATACTATTGATAAAGTACAAAGTCGACGTTTACAACGGTCAATTTGAGGATGATGGTTTTTACAGTTCGTAGTAACTAAAATCCCATAGTGAAGGTTTATTTTCGAGGAAATGTTAGAGTGATATACGTATAAGAACCTAAATACAACATACAAGGGTTTCTCTTTTCCTCCCCGGCAACATCGGTCCATGTAAACAGAGGATTTCGACGGCAACAATAGATGAAAGAAAAATTATTTGCTTTGCGGTTCTATAATATTAAATATCTTATTAGGCACAACCTTCAAATTTGCTAAGATTGATTTATCGATTTCCTTGCAATGGAAATATTGCAAAATAAAATTTTCTGGAAAAAACGAGGACATTCTTTTAAGGAAGTTCCCTCATCAGAGGCACTATTAGGCAAAGAGATTGTTATGCTTTATTTTGGTTGTTCGTCATGTGAACTTCACTTTGAATTTCTTCCGGTCTTAAAGGATATTTATGAAGTTAGCCTCACCCCTGGGTATTTTGTAGTTGAAAGTTCAATGGTTTTTATCATTTAAGCATGGGTTTTATGGCTTTTCTTTGCATTTCAGGTAATTACAACCCACAACTTGCCAATAGAAGTTATATATACTTCTACGGAGCGTAACATTAACACATTCAAAACACACTTTCTGAACGATCATGGAGACTGGCTTACTATTCCCTGCGGCGACGAAACTCATCTGTAAGAAAAATAATGATAATTTATTAACACCGAATTGGCGAAATACATTGCATGATTTCGTTAAAATTGGTGCAAATGCAGGAAGTAGACAAAATACAATAAATAAGAGTAAAAATATTAATCATTAAGTAATTCAGGAACATCGTGGTATGTTTTACGTGCCAAAAACTCCTTCAATTTGACCTTGAAAATGGAAGAGGGGCAATATTTATATAGAAAAGGATAGATGAGAACCCATTCGGGCCAAAGTAAGGTTATGGTTTTTAATATGAACATTTCCTTTAGAGCGAGTATGGTGGTCATGCCATTCTTCATTTCTAGAGAAATGTTGAGGATTTTCCCGAACAATTTTCGTACAGTTAAAATTGAAGAGGGAGGGAAGAGTTAATGTTTAGTGACAGAAAAAGAGATCTACCTGGGGTACTTTTGGGTACCTGTATCAGGACTTAAATAGCTTCTTTGCATGGGTAGAATTTCCCTGGAACAAAATGCCATAGCATATGTGAGTCTGAACATTAACATGGTAGACAAGTTAAGGCTAGGAATAGATAAAGGTGTAAGTCTCCGGAGCATAAATATGCCATTGCTCACCCGATTCACAATGACTTCAATGCAATGTGTCCAATGTGAAGACCTAAAAATTTTATGCATGTGTATCGGACAATAGGTAGATTGTTCAATTTTAGTTGATGATTCATCAAATGTGTTAGTCTTAGAGTGAAAATCAAGAAATAGTTTTGCTTATGTTGATAGATAGTTGGTTGTTATTGCACCAATCTACCACATTTGCAATTGAGGTATTAGCTAGGCGAAGCAGGTCAGGTATATTCTTGACATAAGAAAGACAAGAGGTGTAATCACCGTATAGCACAACTTCAATCTGAGGTATTATGGTAGACAAAGTCATTGACAAAAATTAGAAGCAGTAGGTGACCAAGGATATAGAGCCTTGGGGAACCCCCAAGTTTTTATCTCAAGGGGATGGAAAGTGAAGTAGCATTACAGTACTCGGACTGCTACAAGGATTTCACCATTTGATGTCTAACAGTTAAATAAGACCTAATCCAATCATGGGCCATACCTCTTATCCCAATGTTGGCTAGTCGACTTTGTCAAAGGCTTTCGACAAGTCATAAAATACTCCAAGGAAGTGTTCACTATGGTCACGAGCATGATAGATTGAGTTCGACAGTTGGAAGGTAGCTGTGGTAGTTGATCTAGCTTTCCTAAAGCCATGCTGAGATTCATTTAATAAATTGTTGGCTTAAAAAAAGGATATTACACTAGAATTAAAAATTTTTTTAAAGTATTTCGGAGAATCCAGTTAGGATAGAGATTGGCCTGTAATTGTTGGGGTCAGAAAAGGAGCCCTTTTTAGGGAGAGGTAGTACACAAGCCTGTTACAAACGAGAGGGAAACTCCCCCTTAAGAAAATAAGTACTTAAAATATTAGCCAATGGGCTGGATAACAATTTTTATGATAGACAGGGATTTCATCAATGCCTGAAGACCAGCTGTTGGAAAAGGAGTTAATGACCTTAATAATTTCACGTATGCAGTAGGGTGTAAATACATTGAGGAAGAAAAGGGGATTTGAGAAACAAAGGCCTCAGAATTGAGTTAGGAGGGGAGTGACAAGTATTCATAGAAACAATTAGCAATTTCTTGAGGGTTGGAGACAGATAGGTTTTTAAAAATCATGTTACAATGTTTGGGAGTGTGAAGTGGATCTGGTATTACTATTTGTAACTGCCCATGCTGCTTTAGAGTAATTAAATTAACCTCTATGATGACCTTGTCAGTGTTGATTAATTACAACATTTCGTTATTGTTTTGAATAGGTTGTTGGAATGCAAATATGAAGTGTCATCCATTCCAAGAGCTATAGTGATCAGTAAATTAGGCTCAATAATAACAATGAATGCTTATCGGGAAATGCTCAGTAAGGGAAGATATTCTGTCATGTTATGGCTATCACCTTTCATGTAATAAGTAGATACCTTTGATCAAAAAATTTAATTAATTACAGAAATTATACAAAATTACATATGGCTGAAGTTTGAGGGTGCTGTCATGAATAACTACTACAACTGGGCAGTCTCCAAATCTAGGCATCCATTAAGAAAATTGCATAACCCCTCTTTATACAAATAAATTGCTGCTAAATGAAAATACATTAAATAAAAATCATCTTGTATTTAAAGTATTCAATTTTCATCCTTCAATAAGTAAAAAAAATGCTTCGATCTATAACCACCGAAACTACTTTTAAAGATTTCATGGCATATTCCATAAAGATCCTAGAGTACCCTAGGTTGTAACTGTTAAACTAAAATTTTTATGTGCAATAAAGTTGTTTAATAATTCAGTTGCCTAAAATTCAGGTTCTACCTGATTATGTTGCTTGGCTCCGAAACCTAGGTTGTGAGGAAAAGTAAATTTAGAAGGGAAAATTATCAAATGTTTGATTTTCATAGTGCTCCAACTATGAAGGTTTTCCACAAAGTTACTCCAGACTTTCACACAATAAATAAAAAGTGTTTGACTATCTTCTTTAAGGCTTCAAGTTCTTCAAAATAGAGGAATGAGACTAATTTTGAAATGCGATAGATATAGCAATACGAAAGTTAAGTTAAAAACGTTGATGTGGATGAATGTAAACCAATGTTTAGACTACAATGTTCTTATTTTTATTCAAAAAATTTTCA
>WURS02000014.1:2210936-2243937 GCA_011762765.2 Rhinocypha anisoptera | reverse complement strand
AATGTTTCCCTCCAGGAATCTTGTCGATCATTTCTTCCAGCTGCTCATACACCTCATCTACTTCTTCCTCCCGATGGACACCCATTGGCATATATACCTGAATTAAAACTAAATTAGTTGGATCAGCTTTTAATTCTACCATGATTACTCTGTCACTCTCCTGCTCAATGTTAACTACCCTCCTTCCTAATTTCTCTCTCAGAATTATGGCTACCCCACGCTGACTTTCCTCCTCCCCACTATAAATTACTCTAAAGCTATCATTTCAGTAATCTCCTGTATCCCTCCATCGTACCTCACTCAACCCGATTACATCTATTCCTCCCTTCTCCATCTCGAGTTTTACGTTCTCTAACTTTCCTGATCTTAACATTGTCCTAAAATTCCACATCCCTACCGAAATCATTCCTTCCCTCCTCGTTGTCTTCTCTGGAGTTGTGGTATTGGTATCGCAATATTGATATAGGAGTCTAAAAATACTATATTGATTTTTAGTTCAACTTAAAAGCCAATCCCTTACACTACTTCTTTCACTGAAAAGTTAGCTGATGTCTTCCTATTACATAATCGGCCAAGAACTCAAGTTTATTTATTATAAGAGCAGATATAAAAATGGCAATAATTTTCTTATATTGATTTGATGATACTCCAGAATGCCAAACCAGCTGAATAGTCAGATTCTAATTCAAATGCTTCAGGAACTCCAGATCACAAATGTAGGTCAACAGTGACAAACCCAAATTTCTCTTCTTCACAGATGTTAGTGACCTGAGAACACCTTTTGATGAGCCATTTTCTGAATCTCTTCAGTTGTTACCAAGTGTACATGAGCAAGAGGAAGGAATAATTCTTGGAATGTGTGCCAGTGGCACTTCCAGTCGATCTTCTCTTCTTTCTTGGATTAGAATCCTGCAGAGGACCAATCCACGCCTTGGATCCATACCAATTTTGTTCACTCTTCGTTCTCCAATAGGTGAAATTGTACCAGTAGATCAAGAGGATGGAGAGAATAGAGAATCACATGAAAAATTAATTGTGAACAGTGAGGAGAGTGAAAGCAATCACAAAGTCTAAGGGCAATTGTTTAGAATACTTTTTTGTTACACTATATATTTATGTAAATAAACACTTTTAAAAGTTACTTTTTGAGTTGAGAATATTTATTTTCAATTTCATCTATAGAATACCTTCTGTAATATAACTGATATTCAATCTGATTCCTAAGGCTTGGGAAAATGATGGTTAGTAGAAAACTTGCCAGTATGTTTAATACAGTCGAACCTCTCCTAACTGTCCCTCGATCCCACCTTAACCAACTAATCAGTAGCCTTTTTACCTTATGCATACAGGTAAACTCAATGTATCTTATATTGAGAGCATCTCACTATAATTATATATTATTATTGCATTTCTAATTATACAGTATTACTGCATCATCAGGTGATGCGGTAATACTGTATATGGTGTAATGTGACATACCAATAAATTTCTGCGGAAAAGTACTATTTCATTTCCTTTTTAATATGAATACCATGAAAACAATGTGTTACATTCAATAACTATTTTTTTCAAGTTTACAATGACATTTTTACAAAATTAACATTTTTTTAACACAAAGAGTTAATAATTTTGCTATTTTATGTAGGGATTGAATGGACTTCATTGCCAAAATGTGCAGCAATGAGCCTAGGAAATAATTGGCAATTTGTAGGTGAATAATTACAATGTTTATGTTAAAAATTATTTGTAGTAAGCTATATATTGGATAAAAAATTGTAGTTATGAAATATTTCCAAATAAAATACCTTATTTGTGTAATTCCAAATACACCAAATATGAAATAGTTTCCAAAATAACTGTACCTGGTACTATGTAACAATGTACACACTTGGAAACAAAATGAAGAGAGAATTTTTTTATGGCAGAGGAAAAGGAATCAAAAAGAAATATACAACAAACTTTTTCTTCGTGATTAGCACATTATATTTAAATCAGTTCTTTTTTACATGGACCACTTTGAAGTTAACAAATTAGAATTCAACAAGTGATATGAATAAAAAAACTTTCCTAAAAGTGAATTAACTGGCTACTTTGGCAACCAGTGATTTTATACCATCACATACAACTGAGTTAGGTAACTCTTTCATACAACTCTGGCCTGCTTCACTCAATCTTGCAAACTGGGGGTCAAGTGGTAAGCACCCAAGAAAGGGCACATTGGCCAATTGAGCAAGTGATTCACCACCTCCCATGGAGAATATGTTGGTACATTCCTGAGGGGCATAGAAAACAAAAAGAAGCTTCATGACATTATAAGAATTGGTTAGGCATAATTATGATGCACTGACTGTCCACAGAAGGTAAAATATGGCAACAAATAGTAATAATTTTCTCAGTTTTGGGCCTTTAAGGAATTTTTCTGAGAGGAAAAAAAATACATGAACTTCATAAATTCAACTAAATAAATTTATTTCACAACCTAGGTTTTACCTGGACCTGAAGATGAAACAAAAAGTCTAAACCTGGGTTGTGAAATAAATCAATTTCGTGGAATTTACGAAGTTCATTTATTTTTCTTCCAAAAATATAGTTTAAAATGGTACCATGCTCATATTAAAGTTAAGAAGTGGGAATGATTTATTGAGTTGACTTCATTAATTTGAATAGATGAAAGAATTTATTAAGAAGTAAAATGTGGATATCGCCAATGCAAAATAATTAATAACAATAAAGCAAATTTATTTGCTTGTAGGTAAAGAATTTTACTTAGCTTTTTCGAAAAATTATGCACAAGAAATTCCTTAACAGTAGGGCAGTCACAATTTTACAAATTACCCGCAATAAATTATATGATTATACATTGACATTAAACATTCTAAATTATAAACAAATGTATTTCACATACATAATAACAGGACATCATTAAAAAAATCATTGATGTAAAAATGGGATTTGCTGAGTAGCAAAATTTTAAGTTTATTTTTAAACACCATGGGAGAGGTGAGGAATTTTATATTAGTTGGTATCTTGCTAAATATTGCAGCAATAGAATAGTATGGTCCTTTAAGGCATAAGGTGTATGAGAATTGGTCACTGTGAATGTCATTCTTGAAATGCTTACTCGGAAATTCAATTAATTCAAGTATATAACCTTTATTAATTTCGAATTTCAATTCAAAGAGTATTTTGATAACTTTATGCATTTCCAGGAGACTTTTGTACAAATAAATGGCCAAATATCATGCCTGGCAAAAAAACTCATGAACACCTTGAACCTCTACTGTATAGTCAGTCACCCAAGGAATATTTGTTTTTAAAAATATTTTTATTTAAAGAAACTCAGGAATGTTTCTTGGAAAATTTTCTGTCGAAAAATACATATTTAGTTCATTAAGAGATGCAATAAGTCGAAATTCATATGTTGACATTGACATTAGATTACACACACACTGAACTCTATCTGTATGCAACTTCCCATCATCATCCCTACGTGAAGGCTATGCTCATAGCAGTGTTCAAGAATTGAGACTGTGTCCTGAAATTCTAAAATAAACTAAGGAGTGGTACTAAGCTGAACACATGATAGTAGGCAAATTATGGATGTTGAACTTAAGCCTACATTATGGGAGTGATAACATTGCAGAGAAAGCCAAAATATAAAGTAAAACTATTTAAAAATAAGAATTCAAGGTGGAGCCACATTACTCAATCCCAAAACAATAGGAGTGTATTAGATTATAAAGATATATTAGAGGAAGCATTACCAAAAGGGGTACTTACAGAACAGTTTGGACACACATAGCCACTCATGTTTTCAAGTATTCCTAAAATAGGTATTCCTGTTTTTCTACAAAATGTCAACTCTTTCCTTACATCTTCGATGGAAACTGCCTGGGGTGTGGTCACAATTATAGCTCCATCACATTTAAGAGACCTGCAAATATAGTCTCATCTTTATTTTTACAAAATAAAAGAGTCATTGAATGCATAATAGTAGTAAAGAGCCATGAAAATTTTAATCCTAAACTAAAATGTGTGTTGCTGCATCTATATATAACAAAAATATTATTATTTTGGCATTATTATTTCTATAATGAGATGTGGGGGGAAAAGGTATGAATAACACAAGAAATGAGAAAAAAGGATGCAGCATTATGAGAAATCAAGTGGGAAAGGAGCTTACAATACAAATTATGTGCCCGGAAAAAATTTCAATTCTTAATTAATAATACACACGTATTAAGGAGCTTAAAAAATTACATATTTTTTTACAATAACACATTCAATGTTTACAAATAATTGTAAAGGATCCCTTCAATGTGCAATAGCAGTCTGCAAGTAAAGCTGATGTTATGCCTAATATTAGGAGAAAACATGACCAATAATCATGATTTAAACAAAAATGATTTTAAAAAATATTAATACAATACAAAAAGGAATAAAGCATATTTCAGAACCTACCTTACATTCTCCATGACTGTAATATGTTCATCAGAAGTGCCTGGAGGAGTATCGATAATTAAATAGTCAATATCTTGCCAGTGAACATCAGTGAGAAATTGCTTTATCATTGCTAAAGGTCGAAGAAAACAGAAGACATGTCAATTAGCCTCTTTTAAGTATTAAATTTGTTTCTTGTGTCACAAAACATAATTTAAACATCCAATACCATTCTTTTTTGGTCCCCTCCATACAACTCCATCATTTCTATTTTTCAAGAGAAAACCAATTGACATAACTGCCAACTTCTGCTCTTGGTCAGCGTACACGGGGACCCATCTATGAAATAAGAAGTCACACACAACCAGGTGACAAAATAAAATATGAAAAGTATTGACACATGAATTTCAGCAGTGCTTTAGATAGACAGTGAAGTAAAGAATTAAAAAATGTGAGAGAGGAAAAGTGATTGATAGAATAGTAATTCATTAAAAATATTTTCTAAACTAACTGATGATTTAAATAATTTATTTCTACTGCAGAATGGCGTTCTTATGCGGTAATATCACGATTCTGGACAATTCACTCTCCCCCACGATATAACTGTAGGCATAACTCACCCTTCAGAACATTGGTGAACCTCTCTGTCCTCTAAATGTAGAAGATAAGGAACACTGGGGCCGCAGAGATCAACATCTAACAATCCTACCTGTTGACATAAACATCAATGATTTAATATTAATTTTATTTTTACCATGCCTCGCAGTATGAAGAAAGTGCATCTTGTTTTAAACGTTGCTAGGATTGAAGTCTATACAGAAATATATAACTGAAGATGCTTTAATCAAAATACATTGACCAGCGCGTTACCGTAATCATCCACCCAAATTTGTAGGGGCGCATTTTTTACGTTAATTAATGGTACAGGGTGACGTATTAAATATAGGTATATCGATTATGAGATTCTTTTAATATTAAATTCACACGAGGTACATTGCTCAGGACACCAAATCAAAGGATGAGCAAGGAATAGTGCTTTGCTTTCCATTCATACTTACTTTAAATCCTGCTTCTTTTAGGCCTAAAGCTAGTTGTGTGCTAACTGTCGACTTCCCTACTCCCCCTTTTCCTGACAATACCAATATGACATGCTTCACACCTTCCAACATTATTACAATTTGAAAAAATTATTCAAAATATTATATTTGTGACTTTCTTCGGCGCATTAAAGATAACACGCTATCCAAATATGATGTCAATATTTTTTTTGTATAAAATACCTAACGTCACAAAATTAGCTCAGAATTTCAAAGAAAAATTTATATTGCTTTTGCTTGATTTCTAGCAACTCCTTCGTTCAAATATTTCCTCATTTCCATGTTTATATCCTTGCGGTGCTAGATCGTCATTTGTTCGGGATGAAAGGAAAACTGCAAAAATCGAGGATCAGGAGGCTGGAGAGACAGATGTGAAGTGGTTCGTCTTAGAGGGCAAGAAAAATATATAACTACGTAAACAGCCTTAGAGATAATAGATTCTCTTTATGGAAAAACTTGATAAGACGCCTGAATGTTTAAGGGGATAAAAATTGATGATTATGTCGACAAACTAATTGTATTTTTATTGGTGTGGCGAATGGTCTGGAACAGGGTTTATATGATGTCCACCGTAGTTTCTCCGGCTGAAATCAGATTATATCTAGGAATCTCTGATTCTGAAAGTCTTTATTTTGATACACAGGACTGTTACCTATATTAATAATGAAATGACCAAATCTGTGGTGTTCAATTTCTCTTATTGAAAAACTTCCTACGATAATGACACAATCGCTAATTATTATATGCTAGTTAACCTTTTTTGTTTAAATAATTGATATGATTACTCCCATTTCGTAGCAACCAAGTGAGAATACATTTGGCAACGCCGCTCAAAGTTTAATCGATGGAAGAAAGATCGATTCATGTTTGGTTCCGTATTTTAAATGGTGGTAGAAATTTGTGGCGGAGTAGGTTAGTGAAAATAGTCAATGATCTCATCTTGCAATTGAACTAATATCACCGTAACAAAAAAAGGAAAAATGGTAGTATCATCTGACATTTTGTGAATGCCAAATATTTTTTTAGATTAAAGCCATATCGAAAAAATAATTATGGTTATTCTTGGGGATTGCACAGAAATTCTTACTAAAAGTATCGACAAACTCCACAAAAATACTCTTTAATTTTGTATAGATCCTGTCAAGAACAAAACCAGTTGCAGGGTCTTCATTAAAGAATGAACAAATAAATCTATCAAAGCAGCTGCCAAAGTTGAATGACTTTCTAAAAGTAAGGGATTATGTTGGTGCCCTGGCACTCTTGGAGGTTAGTTTTATCTATAACTTGGTGTGCTGCACTTAAGATATTTTTTTCAGGGTACACACATTTATAGTTTTAAAAATAATGAATGACCTAGTTGTCTTGAGAAAAACATTGTAAAATTGTTATAATATTGATTGTACATCTAATTAGGGAAACTATGGCAACTTTTGGATTTCTTGCCAAATTGAAGCTCACTTAATTGGAATAAGGGCAAATACTAATAAGCCATGAAAATGTTTTCTAAGCATCGAGGAAAAATATATAATTTTTTGGTTTACTTGAGATTAATAAACAAAATGTGTGCTTAATTTTATGAATGAAATAATGCTTCACTTCATTCGTCCGTGTTCTGTCTCAAGTAAGGGATTTTATTGGAAATATCTATTTCATTTTGTCCTTACTCTAAACCACTGACAAAAAACCCTGTGATTACTCTTAGTTTCTGATTTGGCATTGGCACCTTCCCAGGTTAAACTTGGATAAATGACGACTTATCATAGATAAGGGATATTATAATTCCCCTGATTATTCTATATTTATTACTTATTTAAATTATGCAGGAGAGTTGATTACCTTGAAGTTGAATAAAAATAGCTGCTAATATTACTAATAATAATATTTTATTTGTCAGAGTGATCTACAAAGTAGATATATGACACGTCAAAAGGTATAGATAATAAACAGATATGAAAAGTTGAACAATATAAACAAAAAGAGGTTGACACAAAGAACAATACAGTAAAACATATAGTTACAAAATTCAATCAAATTCTACATATAAAATTGACAGAAAACATGTAGTTGAAAGTGATGCTTGTGATTTAGGTGCAGTTTAAATTACATCCAAAAGGTATACATTTATATGAGATTAACAAAAAGTAATAAATACATTTAATTTAATATGTTCTAGAGGCTGCTTGTCATGTAAATATTGTTTAACCATTTTTTAAAATGAGTCATTGGATTTAATTGATTTTATTTCAACCTTTATGTGACAATCACTAAAAAAGTCTCAGTTATGATGCGAAGGCAACAACTAAAGGACCACACATGATACAGAGTACAAAAATAAAATCCCAATCCATAATCAGAAAAATTAAAGAAAAGGCAAAATCTGATGAGTCTCACAAAATATTGGAAAACACTCTTGGACATATTACAATAAGTCAAAGGCCAATCCAGGTATTCTTAAATCCTTAAAAAGCTTAAGAAATAAACCCTGCATAATTAAATGAGACACAAACTTTGAAATTCCACATAAAATTTTTATGGGGAATTTCAAAGTTTGTCTCTCATTTAATCATGAAGCAGTTCCATGAAGTCACACCGGAAACTATTTCCTAAACCCAGCATAGAAAATCAGGAAAATTCCAAATTAATATATTGAATCTTACATGAATGAATTCTTTAAATTATTCCTTTATCCCTTTTCAGTTCAACCGTGGTGTGGTAAAAAATACGAATGATGTGGATATGTGGATTGGATATTGTGCCTTTCATTTGGGTGAATATAAGAAAGCTCTTCAAGTCTATGAAAAACTCTCACTCCATAACGAGGATGTTTTCATCAACATGGCCTGCTGTTATTTTTTTCTAGGAATGCACAATGAAGCCCTTGAGGTAATTTCAGATATATAAATACTTAACTTAATCACTAATATATTTTGATAGTCATTATATGAAAAAAATGGCTAACGGCATTATGTTCATCTATAATTAATGGAAATAGTATATATAATATTTTTCAAGATGCTACCTAATCGGTTCACTGCTTAAGTTTTTATATTTGACAAACTTGTCAGTTGTCTAAGTAACTGAAATGGATAGCTGTCAATGTTACTAAACCACAGCAGTCTTCAACCTATGCTTGGTTTGATAAGTGACGGTAGTACCCCCTAGTTCCTTTCCCACAAAAATTTTTCCACTTAATTCATTCAGCTTGGAGTTTAATAATAAATCCTTTATTCGCCTATAGTTATAAATATTACATAGCATTGTCAATGGCATAATTATGGGGTTTAATATAGCTTGGGGTTTCGCAGAAAGTAACCAGAAGCATCACCAGGCCTTGAACCTGGACCTCCCATTCAGCAATCTACTCACTGGATTACCATGGCCTCCTTATGTTACATACATATTTACATTTATTTCCAAGGCCATAAAATAGCTTTTAATTGGCGATGACAAATATGGCAATTCCTAAGCTTGTGGATTCAGATTAATTGTGCTATATTTAATGCCTCTTCTTCATAATAATAATATTTTATTTGTCCGGCGATCAAGTTGTTACAACAGTTACATTTGATGTAGGACACGTCGAGTTATAGGATGTATTAGATAGAAAACAACATATTATGGATTATTAAAAAATTCAGAAATGGAATAGAATTTTTTAATTTTAGGTACTTAACTAGATTAGCTTTGAAAGCAGCCATACTTTTTTGGTTCCTAATCTCGGCTGGGAGCTTAATATATAGCTGCAGGCCCATTACATTAGGACCGGCACCTGCAGACCTCGTACACACATATAATACATGCAGCTGTTCACTCTGCCTTGTTAAATATGTAAGAGCATCACAGTTTCTTACATAGAGAGATAAATTTCTCTTTGTATATACAAGTACATGATGAATGTAGACACATGGCACTGGCAGTATGCCCAATTTTTTAAATAGGGGACAATAATAATTACGCATAATGAGTGACCTGATCAGTAGTGAGGCTTAAAACTTTTGAATGTTCTAGTGTGTGAAAATTTCTGAAACATGACCTTATGATATTCTTTAAACAAAAAATCCATTACTTTGAATGATGCAATGTCAGTGAATTTAATCACCGAATTTATAAGAATGGTGAAAACTTTTACAAATAAGATTAAAATTTCTAATTATAATCAAAATGTAATACTCACTTCAATAAGAGCCCTCCCTGCTTTTCTTTTAGAAACTTCCATAGGGGATGAGCATTGTCACCATTCACATTCACCTTCTCAAACATGTCAAAAGTAACATTGCGCTCAGCAGCAAAGCATACAATTTCCTCTGAGTTACCAGGTTCCTAAAATAAGTAATTAAATTATGCCATTCAAACTAGCAAGCTTATCAGAGTTATCATTAATAACTATAAACTTTTAAACAACTTTATTTAAAAATATCAAAAACATATAAAGAGACTAGTATTCAACCTTTAGCCTGGCTGGTTTGATACGTGAGAACTAAGGTCACCTAAAAACAATTATGAAATTCATAAATTTAATGTAAAGGAATTAGGCATTTCCTCTGAACTGTCTCTACTTTCCCAGAAAGTGATGGTACCCAGGAACTTACATGCTTGGCTGTGCTTAGTTTGTTGGAATGCAGAGCCCCTTATTTGGACTTGGGACTCATAACAAAATTGTCTGAAGGCTGGATTGGTTCCTTTGAAGAATTACGTAATGTAGAAAACTAATTAAATACACTAAACATGCAATAAAAATGAATTTACCAAACAGTAAACCAGTGAGACACTAAAAAACTGAAATAATAATAAGAATGGCCAAATCATACCAGTGACAACTTGTAAATTCGAAATTTTTAACCAAATTGGATTATATCTGCAATGTAACTAATACTCAACTATCATAAATCTGAAGTCAGTCCTTAATATAAGTAATTACTTCATACCTGTCCTGCAAATTGGTTGCATGGGAATCCAAGAATCCGAAGCCCCTTGCTTTCTCCATACTTTTCATATAATTCCTGAAGTTCCTTGTAATTAGTGGCTGTTAATCCACACTGGGATGCCACATTAACAATTATTGCAACATGACCCCTGAAAAAAAATGTTAGAGTAAAGGATATGGAAAGTCCTATAACATTGCAGTTTAAAACTGAGTTAATACTTGACAATCTAATATATCAGTATCGAAAATTAAAAACTATACATTATATTTCAGGTTTTTGAAGGCTTAACTGATGTAATTCATGATGATTTGTGTAAACATTTAGTAAATAATTCTGAAATGTTTTCAATAATAATAATAAATTTTATTCATCCCGAATTTGGCCGGAAGATTTTATTAGATCGATATTAATTCCAGTAGCAAAGAAAAAGGAAGCATCTGAGTGTGAGTGAACTTGTATGAGTGTGTGGACTATAGGACATTTAGTTTAATGCCACTATAGTTTGATGCAGCGAAGGTACTTCTAAGAATAATCAGTAAAAGACTGGAGAGAAGGGCAGAAGAACAGGAAAGAGGAAGACAGGAAATCTGGATGGAGGGGGTACTCAGAGGCAATGGGTTGTTGAAGGTTGTAAAGGAGGGTAGAATGTCGGGTAATCTAAGAAGGGGCAGGAAGAGAATAGAGATTTCAGATAAAATGATAGGGGGTGGTCAAGTATGCAGATTTGAAGAGGAATTAAAGTTAGAGGGTATGCGGCCAATCTAATTTAAGGCTCATCAAAAACCTACCTTAACCGGTAGATTACCCTTCATCATCATTCATCCCAAGACTAGTATACAAGTATAGGACATGTCAAAATACGTACATAAAGAATTAGATATTAAGTAAATCAATATATTTACATTAAATACAAAGGAATTCTAAAATTGAATAAAATATGAAAGGTTTTGGAAAAACCTTTCATAATGAAAGAATTCCACCAAGTAACACCTGAAACCATATCTTGAATAAAATACTTTGACAATCAGGTGGTTCCTAAGATGAGTTTTAAAACATGTGAGAAACTTAATTTATTTTGATAGTTAAGAATTAAAGAACATTATACCAGCATACAATAGACTTTTTGAATACATTTTAGTGTTGTGGGTGAACAAGTCAAAGACATGTCCCATTGTAACATCACTTTCATTTTTACATTAAGTCTACCATGATGAAGTAGGTTTTGGACTCTTAAGATGCAATGATGTAATCTATTATCCATATTGCCTTCATCTTCTCATTGCTACTTTCTTAACCAACATAATCTAAAATACTACTCTTCATCTCTTTCCTCCAGTCATCTGACTTTCAGCCTTTTCTCACACATTCAACTTACAAATAACAAATTTAAAAAGTTTGAATGTAGTGCAATATATTTTCTAAATCATGTCTTTAAAAGTCACAGTAACACTATAATGGAATATTTGTAGTTAAAAAAAAAAAGTTTACACCACATGTGCCCAATAATGTTTTAGTGTATCTATGTATAATCCCTACCTACATTGGCACAAAACATAGGTGTTAACTTATATTTATTTCCACAGAGTATTATAAACATGACAGGTTTCAAAGGATTATTCTCATCATCAGGTGACAAAAAACCTTCAGAAGAACAAGCTTAAATTATCAGTAGGGAGGGGGGAAGAGATGGTGGGAGGGGGGAAGAGATGGTGGGTGGGGAATAGTTAAATTGTTATTAATCGGGGAGGGAGAAACCTACATATATTGTAGGAGTGTGGAGGGTAAATGTAGGGATGGTGGTTTGAGAATAAGAATGAAAGAGTTGACATTTGGATAGAGCTTGACTAAGGAGGGGGAGGAGAGGAAGGATACACGGGGGGGGGGATATCATTGAGGGGGAGGATGGGTCAGTTGTGATGTAGCGTAGATGGGAGTATTGATCTGTTATGAATAAAATATTCATTGACCACCGAGCGGTTTGGGTCAAGAATGTGGTGGAAGATTGCAGTTTGAAATCTGAATTGCTAACCTTTATCCCTGGCCATGTCTTCGTGAATACATATTTTGTCTTTCAGTCAAAATTCTTTGGTGATGGAAAATAAACTTTTATTTTTGCAACTATAAAATAATAATTTCAATTCTCCATTTTTATCTTTGCTACTGGGGTCTATTTTGTGCAACTGAGTACCTTATAATAGCTGGACCATTAAAGTTTTTATTCTGAATGGGGTATAACCTAGAGGATGTGGCTACATGGAGTGCCAAATGGCCAAACAGACTGGTCATTTGGTCATTGTGTGATCATTTGGTACACTGTACAGCCACTTCCTCTGGGGTAACAGTGTCAGTAGTTTATGCCATTATGCATAGGTCACAAGGGAAAATCAAGTCTGGTGGACAAAGAAAGTCTGGCATCAGACCATGCTTAAAGGATTAGAGGTTCACAAGCTATTATCACAACCGAAGGAAGGTAAATTACATTTGAAAAATATTTTCCTGAAGAATGCACATAATACTAGAGAAGACAACGAAACTTTGAAAAGGCAACACATCTTCACTATTAATATGCACTAAATCCCCATTGCAAAACTTCTAATTCCGTATGAGGAACAGGTGCGATTAAAGGAAAACAAAATAACATTTTTCTTTTTATGAGGAAATTTGTAAATTGTAAATGCCTTCCAACGTAGAATATATTTATAAGATAATTTGTGCAGTATGCGAGAGGTTGTCATTGACATTCTAGGTCTTAATGTGTTACATTACGAAGCACTATGATCTTCGCGTCCTCTCGAGAAACAGGAGGGGACCTGAGCAACATAATCACGTGATTGCATCACGTACATTGGACACAATATCTCACATCAAACAATCGTCAATGCCTCTTATGTATTCAGTAAGGAAATATGTACACAATTAAAAATAGATGGTGCTGTTAAGCTAATTCATAATATGGAAAAACACTTCATAATTTCAAAGCTATTAAAATTAAATATTACAATTCCTAGTCAACCAGCTCATTCACAAAGTATTAGCATTTAGCGAATGAACTTGTGGCAAAGAAAAATATATGCGCCGTCATGAGGTAGCCGATAAAATTATTAATTTTGAAGTTAAAATATGCATAAGATAGAAAAGTGAATATGCATGAATATGATAATTATTGTTGCATAATGCGACTATAAAGATTTATCTAGTAACCTGTATTTTTCCAAGGAGACATCGTTGCCTTTGATGTCCTTTACCGTGAAGTCATATATGTTTTTCGCGTTTTTCCAGTCTTCGTTCGATGCCTGTACAAGAAAAATTTCAATGTTATCTTTCTAGTAACAGAATGCATTTGATATCAAAATTAATTCAATTGCAAAAATGACGAACCATTGTGCCGACCCTTGAAGTTGATATTAATCCAAGCGCAGCGATGGTGGTCCCAATAAGTCGTCTTCCTAAAATTAACATGTTTAAAATTCAATAAATTTGCTGAATGTTTCCCAGTACAGCTCAACTGACGAACGAAATCCACTGCGGTTACTCAAGTGGCATGTAAATAGATAAGTTTTTGCATTAATTTACTTCAGTATCGAAAAAAAATCATGATAGACCATTAAATACAATAATAAAATCGGAATAAATGTGAAATGAATGTAGAGAATGGCAAAATTATATTATAAAAATGTAATAAGGTTAAAAGTAAAGCTTAATGATTTAACGGGTGGCCTATGGTCAGGCGTCATTGTCAAAAGAAAATACATTGATTACTTAGTGGGTTAGATAGCAAAAGACAACATAGCTCTTTGTTATTTAAACTAAGGTACATTATAGTTAACACCTAAGTATGTATATAGTCTATCAACTTTAGCTTTCCTGAATAAACAGGATAAGTCAACCTTCAAGAACGCACCTTGATCGAAAGTTCACTGGTCAACTTGCTAGCGATAACCAACCGGAAAGCGGAAATTCAAACTGTGCATTGTAAGCTGCAATGGGTAATGTTGAAATTCTTTCGTCCTTCTACTTAATAGGAAATCAATTTCGAAACTGTTTAAGATCACATATTACATTTTTATTTATTACTTTCTTAACAGCTTTCACTTCTCATGAAAAATGAAATTATTTGTGCTTGAAAAGCCCCATGAAATTATGTTGTCTCACTTTTCTCCTAAATACTTTTCTTTAAGGTATTGTTTCAAGTGTAGAGTATCATGAAATTTAATCACCTCGGAATTTTATGTAAAATAACTGGATAAACACTTTTACAGTTCAATCCATGATGGAGTTTTAGTAGTTTCTCAGCGTATCGTGTAGTGGAATAAAGCATCTATGTATATAAACTGCTTGTTACATGTGGCTGCTTATAAGCAGTTAACTTTTTGTTTGATTATATGGTGAAAGATTGTATTACTCCCCAATCTTCGAAGACTATTGTTGCTAGTTACATTCTCATATATTAATTTTTTCTCTAAGGAAATAATTTTAAACTATTTCGAGGTTTACTATTTAAAATTAATTTGACAAGTCTAATTTATAGTAAATAGAAAGTTATTTACCTTGTAGGAAGGTATAGAATGGTTAACTATCTTATTCTATCAATCTACAAATAAGAAATTAACCATTATATCTTGTAGATGTAAGCTGAAAGAGTATTGATGGAGATCAAAACCTAACCATGAAGCCAATTTCTATCTCTATGAGTTTCTGGAATCTATACCTGCCAAAAATTATTGGTAATTGTTTTTTATTCTTTCTTTGCATCACCCAGACGCTAAAATACGTCGGGAAATGCTTGCTTGAAGATGTGTCAAAAGGAAACACGGATGTTGACGTCGGGCAACAACTGGGCTAAAAATATATGGCTATATCGGCTATGTTCAACAGGGTGTGATCACGTGACCCATATTCTCCAATGAGGCCAGATATCTTTCTTGAGTGTATCCCTGAAATTGGAAAAATTACATTTTTAGTAATTTTGCAAATCTCTGATTGTTTACTATACTATGTAACTATTGGTAAAAAGGGCAGTATTTCCGGTTATTACATTCATGAACATAAATACAAGCATGGCATCGCAGAAAAAGGTAAGTTTCTTGTTTTTTTTTAACGTATTTTGAGGAAGAACTGTGACTGCCCTCGAGAATTTAACTAAAAATGTATGTAAATGTAGAAAAAATACCTTTTCCTAAGCAGTATAACTGAATCGCCGGTGTAGTCATTAATATGTACTTAACCCACAAGTAAGCGTCTTGCAACTGACATCCTTTAGAACGCCGCAGTGCATAAGATGACATCCTTCTTCCTCTCATAGGTCCCAAGTCCACTCTTCTTCTGCCTGTTAGAGCTTCATCTCTATTTGACGATTCCGCCCTCGTCAATTCTACCTATGTGCTCATTCCTTCCTATTGTTTTCTTTTATGAGCCAATTTATATTTACTTTCAGCGTAACATAAAGTCAATGTTTAATCTAATTACCCAAACACCTATAAAACGTAATATGTTAAATGAACTGGAAAATTTTATTTCGTTCTCTATCCAGGCGGACAAATTTAGGTTTTCAGTTCATAATAATTAATTTTATTCCTTACACAATTGCGGTTTCGATTATCATTTCTTAATTTTCTAGAACCAAGAGACACGATATGCATATTATTTAATTATGAATGTTTTATTAGAAAATTCGAGATGACGAAAAATGAAACAAATTAGAAATCTTTTATTTGAACATTTTTAATTAAATTAATTTCCTCATTATTGTATACATTTAATGAATAAAATGGAAAACGTTTCAAAAATTCAATATTTTATTACAGGTACATGTAAGAAACTCGGCGTTTTTACGCTTGTATTTGATTTTTTCCATATGATGTGCATAAAATATATGAATACTTAAAAAAATACTATAAAAACTGACTTTTATAAAGCTTTAACCGCATATATTTATACAATGATGCAATATGTTCACTCTATAGTAATTATATATTTTGAAATTAGCGCCTAGTTTTAGCCTCTTCGCCTTGTTGCTAAATTTTTAAGCAAAAAATAAAACACGACGCCCGCTAACGCTGGATGGAATCTTTGTGATATTCTGAGAAATGAAAGCATATGAATTACAGGTCCAAGTCATTCATGACTAGGCCTCAAAATAAAAGGTAAGGACGAATCACAAAAGAAGGCGTTCTCTTAAGTTCTAGGTTATCTCCAAAGAGGAACAATTTTAATATTGTGAATATTCGCAAGAGAGGTGAAAGTGACAGAAGCCCGTACTCTGGCCATTCAATGTACTCGATTTTTCCTTCCTTTAATATTGTTATATATTAAGTATTTCTTCAGGTCTGATTTCAACTAGTTGTGCACTTAATTAATTACCAAACTGCAATATGAAGTCGTAAAGATGATTTATTTATTAATGTCTAAAGCTGTTGACTGATCACTCTTACGTTTTGCTTTTGCTATTTCCAGATTGTGCACATATGATAAAAACAAATTGAATGCAAAGCTTATATTATAAATAAGTTACCTGTTCATGGAGAATAGTTAATTTAGTCAGATACGCAGTTTCTGGAATTAATTTTTTAAGTATGTGATCTATTGAAGATTTGAAATGGTGTTCAAGCTCCATAACTATAAAAGTACTATAATTTAACTTATTTTTCAACAGATGCCATTCAAACTTCGACTGAACAAAAAACGTCAATATAATGTGGTCTCCAAGTCACTGTTTGTTATTTGTGTAGAACTGTTAGACGGAACGTCCATTGAATGCACTCTCTCAGCAGAAAGTTCTGGTCAAGAGTGTCTCCACAATGTCTGCCAGCGGTTGGGTTTACAACAAGTTAGTATTCAAATGGTTATTTGCTTCGGCTGGATGGACTTAGCACGTCACCACTGATTACAATAGCAATTTTGAAGTTGTGTCACATTGTATCGAACAACAGTGGAGCTACTTTAAAGTGTCTTTTCTATCGGATGTCTAGTACGATTATAAATGATTAAATGAGACACAACTTTGAAATTCCACATAAAATATATTTTAAATGATTTAAATGCGATTACGATTATAAATGCTTTGAAATGCGAATAAAACCTTAATATGTATCTCCAGCTCATCTTGCATTTTCAAAATCTCACCAACAGCCAGAATTTTTCGGTCTTCGCTATGTTGCACGAGGGAGTGGTATCGTTAGCACCACAGGAAGCAGCAGACAGGCACAGAACCAAAATCAGGCCCTTAGAACCCGTGGAATAGGAAATCAGGGTGCCATGTGTGCTAACTCTGAGATGCAGCCACTCCTTAGATGGGTTGAGATGGACCGTCCCTTGAAAAGACAACTAGATAAGAAAGCAAGAGATCCCTGCCTGTACCTGAGAGTTATGTATTATGTTTCTGGAGTAGCTCTTTTGACTGACGAAATGACTAGGTAAGAATTTTAGGTATTATAACTATTAAACTTAATTATCACATCTCTAGTAGGTTCGAGAAACCTAAAACTGTTGTGGAAAGCATATGTTATGAAAATATAATTAGTATAAGCATTAGATTAGTTATTTGCTAATAAAGAGATAACACATTTTCATAATTCTCAAAAGATCATTATAGCATGTGAATTTTGAGTTCATTACCTATCACACGGGTACACACCTCAATCAGTGTGTGTTAATGTAATCAAAATAGTTTGGTCAAAAACAATAAAAAATTTTATTAATATATTTTTGACATGCGAATTTGAACACCTGAAAATATTAATATAACTAAGGGTATTTGTGTTATGTATTAAACCTCATAAGGATCAAAAAGAAGAATAATTTGTAGGGTGAAGTGGAATAATGATAAAAAATAATAAAAAGTTACATAAAGCAAAGAATTCACACTTTTAACAGGTTAAAAAACATACACCACACAATATAATGTAATAAGTTATAACGATTCCAATAATTGACTACATAAGAGCTGATAGATCGGCCCAAGATGCTTTTTGTCCAAGATGCAAAAGCCAATATATTGACCTACCGCACTAAGAGGGTTGAATTGGGTTAAATTGAAGCTTGGAATCAGACATGACCCCTAAATTTGATAGAATTGACTTTTATCAAACTTAACTAATTACACTATGCTAAAACCTTGTAGGAATAGTTAAAATAGATATAAAAACATTCATCTACATTCAAGGCCATAGAATTATCTTCACTCCATTTAATTAATCCATTCAATCTCTTCTTTAGCATATAGCAATCATCAATTTAATTAATAGTTGAAAAAATTATGCTATCCCAGCAAGTAATGGGATGGACTAATAGTAAGACGAACATCGTCTATAAAAATGATGGGCAACAGTGGTCCTAAATGAGACCCTTGTGGAACACCATAAGTCACACTAAATTTATTAGATTTCACATCTCAAATTTACAAAGTGCCAGTGATGGGAAAGATAGCTATTAATCCAATTTATAAATTGACAAAAAATACCCAAGGACTCCAGTTTGGGAAAAAATAGCTTACGGTTAACCTTATCAAAGGCTTTACTGAAGTCAGTATATATGACATCGGTTTGTTTGCCCTTTTCAAGACAAGATTTTTCTGTAGAATTAGTAAGTTAGTCATTTATGACCTACCCTTACAGAAACCTTGTTGATGAGGTTGCCTAATTATAGATAATATAGATAACAAATTATCAACAACCATTTTGCAAAGGAAGCTTGAATTACAATTGGATGATAGGTCTTAATATTATCTCTATAGCCACTTTTAAAGACCTGGGTAACAGATGATAATTTGAGTAAGAAAAAATACCACTTCATAAGATCTTATTAAACAAGATAAAAAGTGGCTACAACATTGATACGTACTATTTTAAATTATTATTGGATGAATTTCGTCAGGCTCACAATCTTTTGTGATATCAATAGATTTTAATTTTTTATCAATAATAATAATATTTATTGATCATTCAGCCAACTTTTGTGGAGTTGATCTTGTCAGGAAAAGTATAATACTACAAAAACATACATACTCATACATAGATTAAGAATCAAACAGACATATGATACTTGGTACAATACTTAAAGTCAAATAACAGAAAACAAAATGAATACAGTATAATAAATAAAACCACATGACATTGCATAGATCTCATTAACATTTTACAAACAATATACCTACAGGAAACAGTACAAATTAGTTAGTAAACAAACGAAAGACATCAAATTGGAGTTTCTCTC
The DNA here is from genome assembly GCA_011762765.2 of Rhinocypha anisoptera. NCBI lineage: Eukaryota > Metazoa > Arthropoda > Insecta > Odonata > Chlorocyphidae > Rhinocypha > Rhinocypha anisoptera. The sequence goes on along the minus strand of WURS02000014.1, from coordinate 2,224,265 downwards.
ACCTTTATTCCATTTAGTCATACAGACACCTTTATCCATCGTATTTTGTCTCTAACATGTATATGGTAACATCAAAAAATCAGACCAATTAAATTGTGTTGGAAGAACTCTTCCATGCTGTATAAGGGGTTATATTTTAACCAAGTTTTTATTATCCTTCTGAAGTTAGCCTTATTTGCTGTTCTGTTCTTGTTATTTAATTTATTGAAAACTCTCAGTGCATGAATCTTAAAATTTTGTTTAGTTTTCTCAATCCTACAAAAAGTTACTTCTAAATCTTCTTTATTTCTTGTGTTATCGCCGTGATTGTCAGCTCTTATTAATAGAGTTGATAGGTTGTCTTTTACATACATACATAAGAAGTTCAAGGATGTATTGGCAGTATCAGTCATGGTTTTCGGTTTTACAAACTATGGCCTGCAGTGATCATCCCACTTTAAGCCAAAGTGTACTCTAATGGCTTTTTTCTGCCAGAGCAGTATGTTTTTTGTAGATTTCGAGTGTCCTGACAACAATAACCCATATATACTTTGAAATTTCCTGAACAGATATTTTCAGGTTGGACAGAAAGAGTATTACTAAAAGTGTATACAGGCAAAGAATATATAAAGAAAACTGTTGAAAAATGTTTAGCAAATAATTTGGATATATAAGTTCTGTTGTTAGTAACAATGTCATCTAAGTTCTGTAAATTAGGGAAAGTAGTAAGTAAATTCAGGGAAATCAATCATGTATGTAATATTGACCAATTCCAGTGTCCAATGTACTCAAGACCACTTAGGAAGAAATTATAAATTGTTTTCATATTTCTCAAATTCTAGGTATCATTTTTTTCTTCAACTGAAGATGGATGTAATAGAAGGGAGGATTAGCGTTTCACCAAAGCAAGCTGTCATTTTGGCTAGCTACAGCATGCAGGGTGGGTAATGATGCAGGATACTGTTAATGTCAAAAAATGAAGTTTTGATTTTTTTCAAATTGAAAATTCTCCATATTTTCTGGTTTATAGCTGAGTTTGGGAATCACGATCCAGAACGACACACTGCAGAATATTTGAAGGACTTCGTTCTGTTTCCTAAGGTCAGTAGTAAACAATGGACCACTTATTGAGATCAAAAACAATTTTCAAGTCAGTATTGCACCTCGTTCCTTCCTTTATTGTATACTCTAAATATCAAATTTATTATTATCACTTACAATGTAACAAATGCATTTCACCCTTTGAAAATGTTCTTCTGAACTCCAGCACTTAACCGAATGTGGTGATGATGGAGAATTAAATGCTGGTTGGGGAACTGCATTGGAGACCTTGACAGAAGCTGTGATCTGCCAACATGCTCTACTGGTTGGTCTTCCTCAGGGGACTGCTGAAGAATACTATATACTCATTGCTCAGAGTCAGGATGGCTATGGCCAGGAGACATTTTTGGCTAAGGTATGGATAAGTTTGTATTGTCTATTCTTTTATTGTAACTGTAATGCCATTAATTGGATGTACCATGAAGTGCATATGACCTTAGGTTGAAAATACTGAAATTTGTTGGAATTCCCTCATTACTTTGATGGGTGAATTATGTGGCACTTGTCATTCAACACATCCAACCCAGTGTGGTGACAATCGATATTGCTGCTGGAGGCATGACCAACTGGAGTGTCACAATGACATCAGTCTCCAAGGTGGCATGAACCACTGATAGACTGCGTCCTTAGATTCATATGTGATATTTAAGAGGATTCATTGGTTTTGAATAAAAAATTACTTCTCTCCCATCAGAAAGTGGTTGAATGTGTTGCATTCCTCCTTCAGGATATAGATTATAGCATTGATAAATTAGATATTTTGAAATGAATAAAAGTGAAATTCATTAAGTATTGGGTAATGTAATTAGTACACAGATATGCCCACTATTACCTTGAATTTGAAGCTTTTTGACAAAATTCACTTTACATTTAAAGAAATTATTAAAATTTCTGGTGTCAAGTTTTTACCTAATTTTTATTCACTTACTTGGAACTAATCAAGTGGCTTTTTATTTCTCTAGGATGATGCCAGTGAATTAGTTGTTATTGGAGTGACATTAACAGGAATTGTTGTGGGATATGATTCAAAATTTTATAGGTGGGTATTATTTTTTACCAAATTTCTTGGCATGAGGCTTATATAGAAATGTTTAGCAGCACAAAAATCTGGAACATGATTTCCAAACAGCTTTATATTTTAAACAAAAATTTATGAAATCATATTTTGCATGCTGTCGTCTTAAATCATTATTTTAATTATCTATTTCTACATTTTCCTTCGCCTAGATGGAGAGATATTACCAATGTTGTCATTAACAAGCGTTGTTTTGGCATTGAGTGTCACAGTCCTGAAGAAACAGTCCAATTTACATTTGAGGATGCTGCAATGGCAAAATATGTATGGAGGATGTGTGTTCATCAGGTATATCAGTCCGTATTTATCTCCTCATCCAAACAACTAATGAAATTTAATTTAAGTTTATGAATTCTAATTTTAGACCAGGGAGCTGAAGATCACCTTTTTCTAAAGTTGAATATAATTTGTCATGCATTCAAGCCATTATAATTTTTGTTATGCTAAGTATACTAAGGATGATAACATAAAGGAAAAGATATAGGAGACTTGATTAAAGGTGCATTCATTAAGAAGGATGAAAATTGATGAAGATAATGCAAAGTGTAGTGAAAGGTTTAATAAGAGGGTCTGTCAGTCACAAAGGTAAGTCACAGTCGGTCACAAAGACATTAACAATAGTTAAAATGTATAGAGGATAGTGCATTGAGTAAGAAGGTAAAGAATGGAAGTAAGAGTTCTTTGAAAACTTTTCCCAGGGTGGCGGGAAGGAGTGTGTTTTATAAGCAACAATCAGCATGGATTTTAGATATCACATTCATGTGAAACTCTATACATTCTTTTTACCCAATACCACTAGTATCAGACGAGAATGGTAAATGTTTCTAAGTGATATGATTGGTTACATGGCTAATCAGTGAGGCCTTTTAAAAAGTTTATGAATTTTGAGTTCCTGGAGGTAAGGAATTCCTAATGTTTGCGCTAATGGTACAAAGTATGGAGTGACTGGGTTTGGTGATGATTGGACCAGATGAGGTGATGTTGGGAGGTATATTTTGAGAGATGCTTGAATTGGAGCTGTGTTTGTAGTTAATTGCACAAAAACCACACTTTTCAACATTCCATAGTCAACCCTAAGGTGTGCTTCATAGGTTATCGTCTAATGGGCAGCCATTATATATGGGAAGATTATAATGATTGTGAATATTTTTGGTATTTTTTAAGTTATACCATGGTTTATTATTAAAGAAATGGCATAGAACATACAAGATTAATAGGAAAGGAACATTAAAAAAATATGGGGTAGGCTAGGTGATACTAGGTAGTACCTGAAAAACGAAGTAATAGAGAGGCCAAGGTGTAGGAGGATGTCTTAGTTGAATCACTCAAAGCTAGAGGTTTTGGTCTATATGATGTCATAGACATACTTTGATGGAAACTAGGTGTGTGTAGGTGTCAAGAGCAGTACAATTCTTAAAGGGAATGAATAATTTTGTAATTTTCATAGAAATTCCTTTATTAGTAATTTTTATGTGTACCCAAAAAGGTAATTTAAAGTCTTAAGTTACAAAGATGTATGCTCTAAATATTGAAGATATCTTTCCAAAACATATGTTAGTATAAATTTTTTTATTGTAATTTTGCAATGAATTTGAGTGGTAACAAAATTCTATCTTAAAAATTATTTTGTTAATGGATATTTTTATATAATTTCTGTCTTGTGTTCCTGCATTAAAGTCATATTTTAAGACTAATTAGGTATCAATTGCACTCACAAAAAAAGTTAAGTTGGTTTAATCTAGTTGCACACTATATAATAATAATATACTAGATATAGCAATGACTTTACAACTAGAATATTTTGTTTACATCCATTTTGCTTTAATGTAAGTGTCCGAACAGCTAAAGACAGTTTTTATTGTACTTGGCTGTTGCAAATGTTACTCTTTTCAGTGTTAGCCTACCTTCCCTATTGCTTGTCCCAATTAACTCTGAAAAAACACCCATTCCCATCCTGTAATATATGTTGAAATGCATCTTATCTATTAAAAATCCATGGTAAAGAATGATAGTGCTATTAGGCACTTCATTTTCTTATAACTAGTTTTGCACGTAGCTTCCCTTTCATCCTGTTGATTTGTAGTTGTACATATTTGGGAATCTTTCCTGCCTCTGTTCTTAGCATGACTTCTCATTTACTCCTGGGTTCTTAAAGGCAGGACAAATTATTTTCTCTCTCAAACAACTTTCACCATTAAGCCTTATTCCAAATTGCCATCTATAATTGTGTGATCTCGTTAATGAAAATCTTTATTCAAGTTAACATCAGTATTTTGTAGCAATTCATCACTAATTATTACATTGAAATGTTTAAAAATATCTAAAGATGTTCTAAAACAATTGGCATACATTCACATGGTAATTTCAGGATGTAGTAAGCATTAAAACAACATACATTTTCCAATCGATTTCTTCTCCCTGCTTGAAATGGATAACTTGTGATTTGTTATGAACCAAATTCACTCTAAGAGCTCACTTTGATTGTGCGTGAAAGTTGTTGATGTCTTCGGGGAAAATCATTGAAAATAATTTGCTCGAAAGGGTTAAACATGAAATGATTGAATGGGATATTTCAAATTGCATTATATGCAAGTTTTTGTCATTTCTTTTACAGCATACTTTCTACATGCAAAATGAGCAAGTGGTAGAGTCAGCCAGTATCGCTGGGGAGAATGGACTACCTTTCTTGCCACAGCATCCTGGAGAATTAGGGGTTGGTGAAAGTGGTGCCAAAGGGCAAACACTGTTGCAAGGCACTCCACCGTTGAATAACCACCCTAACTCAGTTCACCAGGCTGTTGAGGTAAGGTGGGCAAGACTGCACCAGGGACTTTCTGTACTGCATTTATATATGTATTTACCATCTAATGATTAATTGATGCGCACTGTATGCATGCAACTTTGTGTCCCTTCCTAGTCATTACCATTCATGTACCTGAGGTGGTCTTGAGCATACACTATGCCCCATTACATTATTAGGAATTGAATGCTACTACACAGCTTTTTTCATTTTCTCGAGCATATTTTGACTGGAAAAATGTTTTTTCTTCTTCCTTGATTCTTAAACTATCGGTTTGAATAGGCAAGGAAGAGGAATAAGGAAAAATTAAATTAAATATGCATAGTAGAAGTTGTTCCATCATTGTTAAACCCTTCTATGTCAGTCGTGGTGTAACAGTGTCCAGAAACATGACCTCTCTTCCACGAAAATGTGAGTCTCAAACCAGTGAATTCATTATTTATGAAAAAAAATAAAATACCTATTACCTAGTTTTTATATGTAATCTGAGTTTTCAGATTTCATGCATCATAATTTCTGAAAATACCTACATAATGACCATTCCTGATCCCTCCCACATTCTTCAAGTTTTATACTTCCTTTAAATTTTCAAAAATTTCATCTTGTAACATCACATCCAACCTGCCTGAGATGAGGAACTCACAGTTTTTCAAATTTAAATACTCTTATAACTTATTACACACATTACACTTTAATGAACTACCCCTTATGCCTCATGCATGTTATTTTAAGACCCTCTGGCCTTTTTAAATGTCATGTTATTTTCAATTTTGTTTTCCTAATCACTTGTTTGTGTGTCTTAAATATGTGGCAGCATTTCTGTTGTTTGTTCTCACCATGATGTTCCTGAGCACATTAACACCCTCTGTAGTCCTTGCATTAAACCGTTTTTTAGGAGGAGCAGATACCAGGCAGCTCTGTAATGTCATATCTTAGGGAAGATATGGGTCTCGAACAGAGAGTAGGAAGCTGTGTTGGGGGAATTGAGACAGGATCAGGTCAAGGAGTGGCCGATGACAGTTACCCTGTTTTACAGGTAAAGAAATAAAATTCTTGATTTTGAATCGAGTTTAACATGGAATATTTTCTGACTGTTTGATCGTATTTCCTGGGTTGGTTGTAGCTCATGGGACATGAGTTGTCTAGGAGATACAAGCTTGTCTTCTGTCCCTTTGGTAAATGGGATTAAGGTTTTTTTGTCTGGGTTTTTGAGCATTTACGAAAACCTGGAAACAAGTAAGTCAATAAATCAGCAAAGCAGGCATTGCTTCACCCTGTGCTTGTCTCAGCCTTAGTTCTGGCCAGTAACCTTGAATTTGCTTAGCGCAGTATTGCCCTTGAATGGTGGAAGTATTGTGGTGATGGATATCTGGCAAGAAACTTTGGGTTGTGAAACCTGTAAAGGTCCTCTTCCTCTAAGAGGTGTCATCTTCACCGAATTCAAAAAAGGACATTGCCATCTAACCAATTCATATCTCTTCACAGAAGAATAGACTTCATCATGCTGTGGTGATTGCGATTCTCCTTTCAGCATTATGCCCCTCCTGATGAAGTATGGCAAGAACTGGGATGTATGTAACTGGTTAGGCTTCAGGGCAAACCCGGATTTCATTCTAGGCAATTAGTTTAGCCTGTTGACATTATATTATAAAGTAATGGGACTATAGAAATATAAACTCAATTCTCTTTTGAAAATTTTTTTTTTTAAAGGGATTTAATTTAGAATTCTGTGATTTTAATTTTGTTTTACTTGTTAAATATATATTTATTGTTAAATGTGTTATAATTTAATGATATTAAAGAGAGTTTTAATGCTGGAATGTATGTGGTGCAAATGACATGAGCCATTGACAGGCTCTAATATTTTTTAAATTTACTTGCTGATAAGTTAAATATTTTTGGGTGGCTCTTCTTCCACAGAATTATTTTGGTTATCATATTTATTCCATCACCCAACAAATGATGTGATGATTTTTAAGACATGGTTTATTAAACTATTCGGAATGGTTAGGTTTTCTGTTAATCCTTCAGATTTCTTGCCATTGTTTTGTCCTGTTGTAAGCTCTCCTGCCTTGCCCTATGTTCTCAGAGTTTTTTCTCCATGTTTGTTCCAACTGTTCAAAGGGTGCATAATTTGAGCATGTATTTTTCAAAGTATTTTCTACCACACATTGAGTATTATTTATTTTCTAGACAGTTTTGTGCCCAAAGCATGAGGCTGCTACCACTTATTGGGGCAACAGTAGAGAAGTTTTCCAGTAGTTAACCAAACAATATTCTCCCCTGGATTTTCTTGAATCTGTGTGGATCAATGCCCCTTTTCTTTTTCATCTAATAGAACAGTATAGACTTCATGTTAGCTATTTGAATCCTTATCAGACATTTCTATAAACATATAGTTGTAGGTGATTAGAGACCTGCCAAGTTGTTATAAACTTACCTGACTTCCTTGCGGATTGCCTTTGGAGAAGAATTTTTTTTCTTCGAGAATTACAAGTTATTTGGACCACATGTAGGACAATACTTAAATAATTAATGACCCCTGTAATAAAAAAATATTAATTCTATTTTAGATATGTTTTTCTAACCAAGAGTTTAAAAAAAATAGATTTAGACTGACTTCACATTATGGAGCTGAGCATCTTAAATTTTCTTTTAATTTAAAAACAAGCTCCCTTCATCACGGGTTGAGTTTGGAAAAAAAGATTTGCATAGTCGATCCAAATTCAAGATATGTATCTAACTTCCCCTATTTTGCATTATAGGGATGTGGTTATATGATAATTTGTGTAGTGTGACTCCGAGTTTCTGCTGTCTGAATATTTTATGTTTGAGTAGCACTACAATCACCTGGCACTTTTTATCTGCTTCATTTTAATTTTGCTTTTTAATCTGTGGCCAAATGATGGACTAATTCATACTTGGGTTTGTAATTGGATAAATATTTATTGACATATAGGTATTAATTATTGTAGTATAGGTATTAATTTTGTAGATATGTTTGGTCTTTGGAGTTATGAGATGCTTCTCATCTCGTTCTGTGTATTTTATTTTGTCATTGTGACCTGTATCAAATGATTATGAATTTAAATATAATTGATGCTTGTTAAAAACTGATCAGAGTCAGAGGGTAAATTCCAAACATTCTGATGAAAATTTTCAGTGGTGTGTCCCTTGAAAAAATCATCATTGAAATCAAAATCATCATTTCATCAATAATGGATAAAAGGGATTCCCACTGTAGTTATTTTTAAGAGCTAATTATGCCTCTTGCGTGTGCTCTCTTTACAAAGTCACTCCAAAAATTCCTCTTATATGTGTAAAATGGAAGTAAATCATATTTGTAGATTTTTAAGCATTGTAGATAAAGTTTTGTATAAAACTTTATGATAATAATAATATTTTTATTTATTTCTACAAAGATCTCAAAATGAAATATAAATTGTGATACAGGACATGCCAATTTCAGTATACAAAAAGGAAGGTACACTTCACAGCTATGAGACAGCTACATAAGTACATGAGAAATAAGAATTACGTACTACTTATTTTTCCACTAAGATTTTTAATCTGGTACGACTAGTTTCACTAGGTACGACTCATCTTCAGGTACCTGGAGATGATGCTGTAGCATTGAAACTGGTTGTACCAGATTAAAAATCTTAGTGGAAAAATACATAATACGTAATTCTTATTTCTCAGAAATTGATTTCCACATAGTTATGCCTGAAAATTTAGAATACATAAGTACATTATATATATTCACCCATCAAGAATTCTTTAAGTGAATAAAATCCTGACGTCTGAAAAAAATTTAAATTTCAAGTAAAGATATGAACCTTTTTAATTTCCTTGAATTCATTACCGAACTTGTTTTAAAGAATTATACCTATGGGATTTGGTCCTCTTGCTGTACCATGGGGATATATTTATAATGATATAAAAATTATATTTATAAATTGAATATTCTACTTTATGCATACTAATGTGCCGGGAAAACTTTCTACCATATTGCTTATAATTTTAGGTTCATCAGCATATTCAGCATCTCAGTCCCCTGCATCAGCAACAAAGCCACGAGGACGTCATGCAATGGGGGCTTTCTATTGGTGTGGGAGGTGCACCTGGTGCAGCTGTTCAAAGGGCACAGTCAACATCGTGTTTGGATCTGGTCACAGCATCGGAAGCAGATAAATTAAGGTAAAATAGAGTAATTCAGAAAAATTAAGTGCAGGAGAAATCTACATCACATTTTTGTTCAAGGCTCTCTCATTAGCTATAAGATTTTTGCCAGGTGATACCAGTGGGTTTTCACACAAGCATTGAATCACCATGATAAAAGGAGAGGGAACTGACTGCTCTTGGCAGATATTAGGCTAATAGAGCTTTCAGTAGGTTATGTCGAGATCCAATCTGCAGTTGCCACATAGTAAAAATGTTTGTTAACTTTCCAAAAGAGACATTCTTGTGTACTTATTGTCTTTACATGAATATAGACTATATTTTCACACCTTTCGAACTACTGAAGAAAGGGAATTTTTCTTAAATTCAGAACCAAAATCCTCAACTTCAATTAGATTGCATAATCAAGATATTACCTGTGTAGGCATGATAAAATTCTGTTCTAGTTCACTTTGATCAACAATAAAATGTTCACATTTTGTTTCTGCATTAAAGCTACGCTGGAAATATATTGGCAATATGATAAAAATCTGGTTTAGGTCTAAGGGAAAAAACTTCATCCATATTAATTGTACAGCCTAGATAATTCTTATCAACATACTTCTTTTGCTTTTTTGTGAAGAAGACACGTAGCCACAAGAGTTTTTGCCATTCTGAAAAAAAGGTTTTCCAAATGTTAAAGGAATGGAAAGGAATCAATGAAATGGGAACATAATTATGAGAGATTTCTATTGAACATCTCAATTTCATGCAGTTGCTGTTAAACAAACATTGGTATAAATAGGGTGAAGTTTTGAAGGAAAGTCTTTCTCTTTATAATGCCATGCTTCTTTTGCTTAGTGTCTTTCCAATGCTTGCTTATTAAGAGAAGATAATTTAACTCTTAAAAATGTAACTTGGGCTTATAAAGATGAAAATAACTACATTATCCTGATGGGCTCAAACTATACCATTAAATTACGGCAACCCAAAAGGAAAATTACATTCTGGTGTGATATACTAAATCAAAGTGGTAAATGAAACTTATTTTAGATTTATTGAAAAGAAGTTTGGAGTAAGAAGTTAGTTACTATATCATATGGTTTTTTAGTGCTTTATCTCATGTTATTCATCAAAATGTAATTAATACATTTGCTCTATGCACCGAAAGAAGTTGAAACAATACTGGCATGCATTTAAGTACAGTCAAAAAGCTCAACAATAGAATGTCTGGTTATCCATTTTTTACTTGGTGCACATATAAGAAATGGTTTCAGGGATCACTTGGTTGAATTCTCTCATCGTGGAAGGATTTAAAGAAGAACACACTGCAATTCCATGTAAAAGTTTTATTTTTGCATGAACAGATTTCAACATATTACACCATCATCAGGTCCAAATGGAAAGGAAGTTTAAAATAAAACCAAAGGTGATAGATAGATGGTCACAGTATGGAAGCCACTCAATAATAGAGTCATCATTTCAGAAATTGTTTGAATAGTAACAAGTACAAAACTTTTATCCATTTAAATAAACTTCACAATGTTAGGCTTCACTTTGTGGAAGTTGTGTGTATACATGTGAAATGATAGAAGAGGATCATACTTTTCCACCGATTATTTATTGCGCACAATGCATTTCACAGCACTATGACATCATCAGGTACATTCTGAGTATTTGCAATACAGAATGTACATGATGATGCTGTAGCATGGTGAAATGTGTTGTACACAATAAATATTCTGTGGAAAAGTACGATCCTCTTCTATTATTTAACATGCATATGCACATTTATCTTACATTTTTCTCATCCTCTAGAATCTAGTCACTCTTTAATTTATAAAGAAGGAAAATGATGTTGATGGTACAGGGAATATCCATAAATGCTCCTCTAGATGTTAATATATTAATAAATATTAACATGGTGAGTATGTTAAGAAATTGGCATGCATGGTTTTTGATTAACACAAAAATCTTGAAAATCGATTGAACAAAAAAGTCATCTGGTCTAGAGGGTATGAAGGAAAGTGGGCTTATTGTGACATAAAGTTCTTCAATCCCTAGGTCCCTTCTTCCATCATATCGTCCAGCACCAGATTATGAGACTGCCATGCAGCAAAAGTATGGAGGTGGTGAGGGTGGTGGCAGGGGTCATGGGGAGGATGTGGTTGGCAGGGGCAGCGGGGGAATTGGTGGGGATGCCTTGGCACGGTTGGGAAGAATAGGAGAGGCCGGTGCAGGTGCCATTCTACACACGAGCCACATGGGCCTCTTGTACAGCAGCCAGCCTGAGATACATCAGACGCACCTCCAAGATGTGAGAGAAATTTAGCCTAGTCATAGGCTATTTGTAGACCAGTTTCTTTTTATATTATGCAAAATTTACCTTTGAATGTAAAAAGATATGTTTTTAAGGACTCTTTTCCTGAATGAAGACTCTGAAATGCTCAGGTTATATCTTTATTTGCCTTGAGAATTGGCTCTTGATTACCCATAAGTGTGTTTCCCATATTAAATTTATGAAGATAAACCGTACACTAGATTTTTTTCAGTATGTATCTTAGTACATGTTTTTCCCTCTCATAACCATTTCAAATTTTGTTTTCATTAAACTACAAACAATATTTTTAGTACGCTTCTACTTTTCTTCCCCAGTGTTTAGTAATTTTATACTCTGTGAGAGATCACTGAAGGTTCATAATGTCCTCAGTGGCTTGTATAAAGTGGCTGATGTAATGGAAAGGCAATACCATAAGATAATTAAATAAGGGAGTGGTAATAGGTAATATTGAGCAAGCAATAGTGCCCTTTTAAGTACCTTGTATGAGACAAGAGAACAAAAAAAATATTACACTTGCAGCTTGTTTCTTCACAGAAACTGTTCCATGTTTAGTAATTATCAGTAGCCAAATCATGTACTATATTACAAATATTGAACAGAAAAAAGTTTTCTAATTACAAAATTACTTAAAATAATTGGCTATCGTTTTATAGAATTCATATTTATTTTTTTATTGTATATGAAACTTTAATGAATTAATAACAGTAATTATCTGTATTTTTACAAATTTGTATTGAATTAAATGGTATAATTTATTAAGCATAAATTATTTTATAAAAGATGAAATTTTGGTGTTTGAAAATTGAGAAAAAATGATACCTATATTATTGGGTTAATTACTGCCTCTAGGATTTTATCTCAATGCATGTACTGTCCTTTTTCATTTGTGAACTTTAAAAATAAAATTTACAACAATTTATAGTTATGTTATAAACATGGCTCTGTTTTCTCAACAGGGCCATGTTTGATAGGACATTTGTGCTCTTGGTACATTTGTTTGAATATTTAAAAAAATAACTATAGTTTTTGCAAATACAGTAACTTTTTATTGTATTTATATTCAAACCAGTTGTGGTAAACACATTATTTGCATATGCAGTACAATGTTAGAAATGGTGTTGTACAATTGAATATTTAAGGTAAGACATTTGGCTGGCTCAAAATTGTTCATTTATTTGTTAACTGTCTAAAAGGTTTGACACAAAAATGCTGAATGAACTGTTTGCACAATCATATTTAATAAACATCAAGTTGATATACATTATTTAAATCGAGAAAAATTCTTGTGATTTAACAAGGTTTGTTGAAAAATTTAAGTATACATATTGGAATGATGCATGACGAGTATATTCAATAATGGAGTAACATATTGTTAGTGTACGAGATACTCATCAGTTCATTAAGTTTCACCGAATTTAATTTTTTTTTAAGAGTATAAGCAGTTAGCAACCAAGAATTATTTACAACTACTCTTTTAAATTAACCCTTTCGCACTGAAGGACGCACTGGTGCTTCGGACTTGACCGTGGCGTGGGCTAGTAACCCAGGTATAAAATGTAACCCTTCTGTCCCCCAACTCTGTGGGACTCAAACCCTTTTCCTTTACACGGCCCTCGGACCTTTTTCCGTCCCTCTCCTAGCTGGTAGTCGGCGGTCATCATATTGTTTATTAGTTGTTTTCTTAAAAAATTATTTGTTAATTTTGTTATAAATATAGCTGCCTAAACGATCCTAATTTGTTTTAAAGACTATATCCCAATTTTAAATTAAGATCTAGTGTTAATATTAACGTTGTTTTTTTAGAAAAACTTGGCTTGGAAAACTTCTTGGCGAGATCGCATATTTCGTAAGGTAATATACTAAAATCGTTAA